>OY747132.1:49216414-49498914 GCA_963556465.1 Berberis vulgaris
TAGGAATATGGAAAAATAAAGCAACAATGAGAAGTTACCAGATCATGAACACCGACTTTTAAAGAAGCATTACCGTTCAGATCAACGTCAATTTGATAGAGGATTCAAATTCTGGTGGATCGGTGATCCATATGTAATCTTCTGCATTATTTATTTTTTATTTTACAATTAATTTATTTTTTGCTTTTCTTTTTTAATGCCTATAAGAAAATAAATTGCCATATTCAATGAGTTCACTATACAATATGCTGGCAGGTAGAAATTTCCTCATAGAAGGGACATGAAATTAGAAAATGACAATAAGGCTGACTGACACGTGCTTAAGTTCTGTAATCCGAAAGGATCCCAAATTCCCGATTAGCATTAAAAGACACACCCCTTTCAACGACCAATTTAACTGAGCTCTAGTTCAAAAGGATTACCGAGATGTCCATGATCACCTTCCACCTTATGAAACTTTCTTGTTTCTCCAACTTTTTGAGCAACAGTCCCTAGAAATAGAGATTGCAATGGGAATGTATGGGTTAAGCAATTTGCGAATTCAAAATAAAGCCCCAGCTGATAAAGTAGTACAAATAAAACCCAAGCCCGAACATGACCTGTTGTCATCCCACGCACCCCCACGCATAAGAAATTGTATAATTGTCAACTTCCAAAACAACCTCCAACAACAGCAAGTAACTTCAAGATGAACCATAAAATGGGTCCAAAACTCTTCTGACAAAATCCCAATGAATGAAAAATGTTGTTTCACAGTTTCCATTACTTTTACATGAACACCCCATATATCCCCCATCAACTTCCATTGCCCTATAAAAATAAACATAACTTAAGCTTGATTCCAGGTAAAAAAAAGCAATAAAAATAACGGAACTTGACTGAAATCTCTATTTGCCAAGCCAATTTGGAATATGAAGCACCTTCGAGAATGCTAGGCTTAACTGATTCATACAGCAAGACAAGCTGAACTGACTTATTCAGCAGCAATCCTATGGATATGGCCGTGAAATCTTTTAACTAGGGGAGAGTGACGAGTGTGGCGCCCTATATCTTTGAGCATCATCATTCAAAGATGTTAGTAGGTTCTTCAGCTAGAAAGTTAAAATTTTCCAAAGAATTTAAGAATTTGAGTGTACTAATTTGATTTGACAATGACTAGTGGCTTAAATTAAGAGACGTGACAACTTTGAAGGTCATTTTCCTCTTAGCAATTGGATTCAGGAGTGGAATGAGCAATGTAGTCAAGGCAAGTACCTAGGTATGCCTGAGGCTTGCCTTGAATCGATTTTAACCGCATTAACATAAGGCAAGGCAATGCAATGTAGTAAGGTGTGCACCATTTTGCTCTTCAGTACACCTAGCGCCCAAGGTGAGAAGCATATGAGGTTAATACAAAAAACAAGCCTTCAGTACACCTTAGTAAGTATTTATGAGGTTAATACATTTTGCTCTTCAGTACACCTTAGTACACCTTAGTAAGTATTTATATTTATTCATTTATTTTACCATCGTTGGTTGGTCAGAATATCTCCTCAAAGTAAATACAAAAAACCAAATTTGCAATTTGCAACTAACGTTGAGGCTTCACACAATAGCCTTGCCTTGCTGCCTTGGGGTTTCTTGATGATTTTATATTTTCAGCCTTCAGATATTTAGATACACTTTTTATATGGTGGATGTTCAGATTAAAACAAGCTAAGACATGCCAACTCATGAAGGGTAGATTTGACACAAAGTTGGGCATGTGAAAGGTTTCACAGTTAATGTCCATGGACTGGACTGCTAATCCTGGGGGTGACTTCACAACGAGATATTTGTGGGACATTTGTTAATTACCTACTTTTTATAGAGAAGAAGTTCAGTTAACCAAAAACAATCCTAAAAATAAGTCACAAATCACGAATATCAGTTGCAAGCTTGATTGAGAATCTGAAGAGATTTCTTATGGAGTACTTATTCAGCTACACATATCGACCATCACTAGGTGTAATCAGTCGACCTAAATCTAAAGGCGGTTTATGCATCCTTAAGGTAAGAGATGTGAATATACTCTCCTTGCGAAATGGTTGTGGCAGTGTGCTGCTGAAAATGATGCTATCAGGCATAAAGTTATTGTTGATTAAAAATATTGAGTTGAATAGAATGATTAGTTCAAAGGTGAGAAACCCATATGGATGCTCTGGAGGAGTGTAATGAACCATAAGACAAAATTCGTTGAGAGTGTCTCTTTCCAAGTTAGCAAAGGCACAACAGTTGACTTTTGGCACGACAAATGACTAGCTGACCCTGATTTCTCTCTTCAAAGATGTTCACTCTGTATTTCTAAAACAAGCAAGGTCCAGTTTCTCTTTTTAGCTCTCCCTTGACAGTCGGGATATCACTCCACGAAGAGGCTTCTACGATAGAGAATTTGATCGTCATGGCTTTGATGTCTCTTCTCGCTTCTTGACCCCGTTCATCAGCTGACAAGATTATTTGGGATCATAAGTCTGGAAACCTATGCAACAATGGCACGGATATGGGGCACAGCACAGATACGAAATGTCAAACACGTTGTCAGAAAAACACAATACGAGATACGCTAGGGGACGCACTTGTACATTTTAGAATTATATACTTTTCAGCAATAAATTTTGAATTATTTGTCATAATCATTCACTTAAAGGTCAATATTATTACTCATATACTACTAACCGCCACAATATGCATGTAACATTAACATAGAATTGAATCTTTTCAAAGATATGTGAAAAAGCTTATGATCGAAGCATGGAGTGATCAATGGGAATATCTGTGAGTGTCGACACGAGTATCTGACATGATACGTGTTGACATGCTTTCTTTTGGTATAAATTCAGCTGAGAACTTTTGAATGAAAGATTTCTTCAAAAAGTGCTACTATTCCAACTCGCATCAAGTCCAATCCCCTCTCAACTTTAGAACCCTAGTTTTTAGAGAAAATATACTCCTGAGGCAAAAAAATAAAATAAAAATCTTTAGCATTCTCAAGATTGCCAACTTGGCTAGAAAAGTAATTTGATCAATGCCAAAAGATGTGTGATATGCAAGTCAAACATCGAATCCATCCCCATCATTTTCTATATTGTAAACTTACCAAAAGGATTTGGGAAATCAGTTGCAGTGATTTGGGTTGGGTTCCCGCCGTTTGTGAGGATCTCCAAAGTTGGTTTGATCAATTGGACAATAGAGTGCTCCCCAAGAGAGAGTTGGATTTGTGAAAGGTTACTCCCAACCGCTTTACGGGTTATTTGGAAGGAAAGAAACAATTGTGCTTCAATGAGAAGAAGAATGATGAAACAAACCCATGTCATTCAATAGGCATAAGCATAGATTTTATCTGAAAACAATCCTTAAGTAGCCGTCCTTGTTAATTGGGAGAACAACTTCACAATTAGATGCTGTTGGTCTTTTAGCTTGCTTTCTATTTTTGGGGGTTGTTTTATTCTTTTTCCCCTTGTTAAGCGCCTCACTTATTTTTATTTGCATTTTTATTTGTATCTGTAATGCTTGCTTTCTTCCTTTTAATGAAAGTTTTGGTCAATCGATAATTAAAAGTAAAATAAAATATTGTAGAAATAAATTTTTACACTTGGTGATGGGAATTTGAGGACCGACTCGCTAGGGAACGAGAACCAGAACTTAGGCTCCTTTTTCACTATTATATACTAAAAACTGAGAGTTTCTTCACAAAAATAATAGGAAACCCATTGTTTCTCCAAATAGTTTTGACTTTTTGGCTCTTGAACTAGTATTGAATTTTGCATAAACCAAATGTTGGTTCATTTGGAGTCCAAATTCCAGCCCACTCGTATGAAAAAGAGACTCAAGAGACTAGGGTTTTATTTTCCAATTGCCACTGTTGTTCTAATTCTCCTATCTCTCTTCTTGAAATGTAACCCAGCACTTCTTGAAATGTAACCCAGCAGCTAAGATGAACAAATCTAGGTTTCTCCCTATAGTCTCATCGATTTCAAGTACTAATCCATCAATCTCCCAAAGTGTCATACCTAAACCCATCAAAGAAATAAACCCAGTGCTCATGGCCCCATTTATGATGAAGAGACCTAAGTGAATGTCTACAATAATCCAGGTACAGGCTTTGCATTTTCTCATTTTAAATTTCTTCTTTCCTCCTCTACCATTGGTTTGTAATATGAATACCTTTATATTTTGCAGGAATGATATAGAGGTGTCTTGGGCATCTAAACCAATGATTGAGGTAGAGTTTTCTCTTTTACACTTCACCTCAATCAACACCAGTAAGCCATTTGACAAATCTTGCCTCAGTATAATGCACAACCCTGATATTTTTGAAAAATATTGATCCATAAATGAGAGATTTTGATACGCACTAGTTTTTCATTAAATCCCAATCCCGTCATATTCCAAGCAAGCTCTTTAGTCTCATTGGACATTTTGGGGTTCCTACAAAATTTCAACTCATCTTTTGAAGTCTCTTTCTAATCCAAGTCCTCGATGGTAAATTTTCTTCGACACAAACATCAAAAACATCCATTGTATTCCCTTGAAGCATCTTATCTATGCAAATTCATCATAGACACTCCCAGATATTTTATTCCTTGACAAATGGTTATCGGTATCCCCAACTTTAACCTCTACATAATCCATATGCTCCATATTTTGTTCTTATTCTTCCCATAGGGAATTCCCTTTAAAGCCTCCCCCAAAATTTGAGTCAAACTAACTTGTCTATGACAGAGAAACAGAAGCAAGGACAAGAAGGATGAATACCACGGTACCACTGCACATGGCTGGAAATCACACACTTGAAAGTGCATATTTTTGGGTGTTTTTGTTGCTTGTAATTAGAATTATATTCTGAATCAGAAGTGGTCCATCGATTTTATCTGTACTTGTGATTATAAGGGGGGTGTATTGTATCTGGATTTTGCGGGCAATTTAATAAATTCCATGGATTCTGAAAATCCAAGTGTATTCAATTTGGATTTTAAAAAGTCCACAAAAGTCTAGGGGTATTCAATCAGGATTTTAAAAAGTCTTTTTGAAATCCACAAAGTCTAGGGGTATTCAATAAGGATTTCAGAAAGTCCACAAAAGTTTTAGGGTATTCAAAATATCATTCATATTTATGGATTTGAAAAATCATGGATTCTCATGGTCTTTGTAGTGTTAGGTATAAATAACAAAGTTCAATAGTTTGCCAGCCTCCATATCAAAGATTTCAACGTGAAAAAAAGTCTCCCAAAATTCTTCCTTATGCCAGCCGCGAAGAGGTTGGTTTCCATCCTCTTGTTTTCTCGATTCTTTTTCTATCTTTGCATATAAATGATAAAGTTTTTTGGAGAAACAGGTACTGCATTTGCTTTTCTGGAAATACGTGGCTGAGATCCGTGATATACTGCTATCATAAATTCTTCTCCTTTCATCTTTATCAGCTGTCTAACATGTTATGCTTTATGAAAATTTTCATGGTGAATAACTTTTTCCTTACTGGAGTTTTGTAGCTGAGGTGGAAGAAATGTCCAGAGCAACTCTCAATGCTCCCCTGAAGGTGGTATGGAATTCAACATTAATTTTTATTTTTTTGGTTTGTTTTAATTCGTGGTTATTTATAAATACCTAGTTATATAAGCTCAATATAAGTTAATGTTCTTGTTTTTTTTCCTGGCTTATTTGATATAAAGATGCGATTAGTCAGCACTCGGCAATTATAATTTTGATTTGCATGTAAGAAATTTATTGCACATTGCAGGGTGATGCAGAAACATTGAAGAAAAATTGTAGTCCTGAACTGATTGAACGCTGTCTAGCAGATCATAGAGCTTATGAAAGCCAGGGAGTTTTCTTTGATAAATGATAACAATGTACAAAAGCTTTGAATGGGGATCCTTTTTCATTTTGGTTTAATTGCTCCATGGGCTTGTAATTGCAAGTTAGTATATGAAGTACTTGGTTCTTGTTTAATATCGTCCTTTCATATGTTTGAAATTAGTTCAAGATAATTTTTATGAGTGAGTAAAGGATTGTGTGAGGTAGTTCCATCAAAAACAAAAAAAGATCAGTTTTGAAGCAAAAGTGTTTTGGAAGAAGTAGGTGGTCCAAAACTAGGGGCCTATTTGTCCCAAACAGATATGTGTTTTTTGTTTTCATCCAGAATCGATTGGCCGTATTTTCTTTCATTGTCATCTCGTTGTGGATGTTTGGGATAGAATTGTGGAAGAATGTGGGATGGCTTACCATCAGTCTTTAACAAATTTCTCTACTTAAAGGCAGTCGGTTGTGGGAAAGGCTCCTAATTGCTACACTGTGGGTGCTTCCAAGTGAATGAATGCGAGAACCTTTAAAAACAGAGTGAGAGATGCTATCTGCATTTTTGTAGAAACATTAATAGTGCTGTGGCCTTGGGGCTTGCTGGGGTTTCTTCAAAGGGCTTCCTTACCATCCTTGTATGTTTAGTTGGGTAGGATTATTGCATCTTTGTTCTTGTCCTGCTGTTTGATGTGCAGGCTTCTAATTCGCAAGCCTCACTTTATCAGTTTTATTACGTACTTGCTTTGTTTGCAGATCAGAAAAATAAAAATGGAAAAGGAATAAAAAAGAACCTCTGCTCATATTTCTAATGGTTTTCCCCAATAAATATCGACAATGTTTGTCTAAAAAAGTTATTCTGTAGCAGTAAATAAATGCTCCGGAATCCTTACCTAAAGACAACCCAGAATGACTAGTGGCCATATGCTTATCCTGTGGATTTTGTGTCTAAATGATAATGAAGAAAGTGACCATGATCATGAAGGAGAAGAATGATCATAATACAATTTTATGGACGTTTACTTCTTATTTTAAAGATGCTAATTAACGACCTTTTCTTTTTCTAGTTTTTTTAGCACATGTATGTCTCAATTTTGTTAATTATATGCGGACATTTTTTTGTTTCATCACTATTTACCAACTTCTTTTTTATCTTGCAAATAATTAGAAATCTGTAAAAGTCGTTTATACAAAGTCCATGGATTTTCATAAATCTCTAGAAAGTCTGTAGCAAAAGTCTATGAATTTAAGAAATCAGCAGAAGTCCGTGAACAATTTAAAGAGTCTGTGGACAATTTAAAGAGTCCGTGGACTTTTCAAATTATTTATCAATTCCATAAGAATCCATATACAATACACCCCCCTAAGCAAAAGTTGTGGAACCATGTACTGAATTTTGATTGCAAACTCAAAACTTATGAGACCAATTGGAGTTTATGACCATTAAAAGAAAACAATACATCATCTAAAAGCGTATTCGTTGATAAATTTTTTAATTGAGTACTAGTAGACAATTGATACCAAAATTAGAGGAGAAACCAGGAGACAAGTAATAAGATGAAATCCCTAATTACTATTACTAAGAAAAAATCAGAAACGGAAAGAACTTACTCTAAGATTAGATGAATCGTTGGTGGAATCAGCGAAGCTGGAAACCCTAGGTCTAGCAACATTAACATTGGTGAAATTGGTGGAGTGCAAAGCTCCAGCTCCGGCTGATCCAATAGGCTGAAAATCATAGATATCTTGGGTGATATTTTTCTTCCTAGCAACATTCACACTAGTAGTGTGATGTTGTACTAGTTGCGGTTCGTCTTCCTCTTGTGGATTGATAAGGTCGAAGATATCCTCGTTGTTGTTATTGTTTTGGGATCCACTGAGTCCCGTCACTCGCTTGTCCATGAACCGAGATGACGATGAATTCATTGAGAAGAGCAGAGCTCAGCTCCAATTTTGATGAGAAGACTGCTAGGTACAACTTGCAAGAGAAGGAATCGATCACTTCTATTTTCTTCACCTTTTATTTTATAGTTTTGGTTTTTTTGATCCTTTTGGGATTAATCAAATCCATATCGGCACCATCCTGTCACGATCTAGAGTGGGATGGTCTCATGATGAAGATTTTCAATTCTGCCTATCCCATCTCGTTCCAAACTTATTTATTTTTATTACTAATTTTATAACCAATTGAGAGGACAACTCAATGGAAGATTAGGGTTGATACATGATGTTGCTATGATCAATATCCATGAATTGGTTTTGAAACAATTCATGAATTGGCACTTTTGTTAGAGCTTGCATGTTGTGTAAGGCCTTGTTCAGTATGTTGTATGTTGTCATCACTGGAGCCGATGCTTGATACTGCAGTCTGGAATTTCATGTCTATTTGTGTTTGTTTCCATTCATTATACTACCTTGAAGAGAAATATTTGGCGTAAGTCCTTGGGAAGGGAGCTCGTCTTTGCAGGTCACGCAGGTATCCCTTCCTTGTGTAAAATACTCTTTAATCGCTTTCCTCTCGAAGTTGTGCCCACAGAGAATGGCAACTGGGTATGTCATTAGCTCGTGGGACAAGGGACATGTGAACGAGACAATATAGTTTTCTTCGAACGTGGCATGTTCTTTGGGTGGATGTGGCACCAGTTATGAATCATACAACAATTGTATGAGTTGTCTCAACTGAAAGGCTTCAGCTTGCTTCTTCTGAACTTCCATATTTTCCTTCTCAGTCTTCAATAATGCTAGCTCATTTTGAACAAGTGAAGCATTCACATTTGCTCCAAAAGCCTCACCTACCTTGTGCAAGAGATTGACTATGTATTCCCGATCTTGTCCATTCTGGGTCATTAACTTCTCAATCTCTAAGGCAATAGCTTCGGTAGCTCTTGCAGTTTGAAACTCAATCGATGTCAGATTGTCGATAATCTGCTGAGTCTTTGACGCCAGACAGAATAGTGATTATTCAGCAGGCTAGTTTCAACAGATAATTCACAGGGAAAGACATTTGCTCCAAAATTATCCAATCCCAGCATCCCCCACAAAGTCAGCCCACAAGCGGGGTTGTATAGTTAAAATTCGTCATTATCAGAATTTTACCAAAAATAGCAAAATCCCAATAATCATGCCAAAATGAAATACGTAATAAAAGAAGTAATTTGCCAAAAATCTTGCCCAAATCGGGTTCAGAATCACTTCCTAAACGATAAATGAAATATTACCATAAAGGAAAAAAAATAACTAAAATTGTGGATTCTGAAGGGAAAACAGTGGATTTTGACCTCGAAAAAGATGTGCATCGAGCAAAGCTCGATGGCCACGACGTGTGCGCTGAAAAGAGCTTTTCGAATTGGGGTCATATGTGCGGTTCTGATACCCGTAGCCAAAGTTATGGCCAAAAATACCGAAATGCACCCAAAACTGCCCCAATTAGGAAAAGATCACGACTACCTGTCATCTTTGCGCTGATCTGCCAACTCAAGGTATCTCAGTGCCAGCAACGTGTCATTTGACAACTCAACATCATCTGACTCGGATCCTCCTGCATCAGTCTTTGACTTCAGGTTTAGAGTCGCATCTAGATTAGCCAATTGCATTGAGGATATTGTCTCTGCAATCTCCTTAGCCAGGCCATGCATATGCTCATGTACAAAATGGGCCTTCATAATAGGGCGAAGTTGACTCCCAGATTTATATTCTCTGATGATTTTGTTGCCCTTCTTCAACTTGGAATGCAGCCTCTCCAATACAATCTTTGTTAGCTCTGAAATATTAATTTCCATCCTCCGGGCATGCAAGGCTTGAAACAGAACATTCAGTTCGATGAGTTGCTTGGAGAATTCTCTGAAGCTGTCCTTTTTTAAAACCATACTATTCGTCTCATTGAGAAGCTCATGTGTCTTGGCAGCTACTCTGTTCCACAATTCTTGTATAACAACTGTACCCACCTCCATAACATCAATATTAATCCATCTTGACTTTGAATCACACCTTTTCACCTTCCTGGATTTTGAAATACCTCTACAGTGCTGGAATTCTTGAAGTAGCTGGTTCATAAGATTATCCACCTGACTGACCTATCATTTCATTTTGCAATTTTTGGATCAAAATGACAATTATTCTGCGTACTATTGTATCTGGTGTAAGCATGCATAATATATGATGTAAAAAAAACCAAGAGGAAATAAAAGCCAGCAGAGCTAGACCGAAAAGTTGGTCTTGTAGTAGTAGTATGGGTTTGATGACCTTGTTTGTTGGTTTGAACCATGCTCATCCCGTCTCGTCCCGAAGCCATTTGGGATGGGACGAGATCAAGATGAGGTTTATCCTGTCTTGAATATAAAAAAATGGGATGGGATCGAGATGAGGTCCATCTCGTTTCGTGCCCACCCCTACTTGAGAGCCAAGTCTAGATGACTATGCCAATTTTTGGCAGCGCCTATTTGGCACCTCAGGTTACACTCACCCACACCACTCATCTTTTTTTTTAAACCTTTTCTCCCACACCACCCATAAAAACCACTATTCATCTTATTTTTCTCTCATCATCTCTTTTCAAGAACAAGAACAACATAAACAACATGGAAGTGGGTTGCGAGGAAGGGGGCAATCGATTGAAAGGGATGATGAGAGACGACCGACGGCGGCGAGAGATAGAGGAGATGGAACGACAACCACTGTCGCCCCTTCTCCATCTTCTTCTTCTCCTCCTTCCCATTTCCCAGATCTCCCACAATCTCTTCTTCTCCCACTCTCTTAGTTCCCCTTTCTTCTTCTCGCACAGACCATCACCCTTCTCCATTTCCTTCTTCTCCTTCCATTTGCACTATTTCTTTGCCGTTGCGGCAGCTCGTGCGAGGATGGGTTCCTCACTCGCACAGGCTGTTGTGAGGGCAAAATTTCGACACTCACAGAGGTACCTGCGAGTAGAGGACTGAAAGTCATGGAAATATTTTTGCCCTCGCAGTGGCTAGCGTGAATGGGGAACCCATCCTCGCACGGGCCACCGTGAGGGGGGAAAACAATTGTGTGAGAGAGAAGAAGAGGGAAAGGGGCGACGACAGAATCAAGTGCTTCTTCTATTTAGACGGGTGCTTTAGGGATGCCCTGGATGGGGAGAGAATAGAAGAAGAGAAATGAGATAAAAAAATGCAAAGAAGATGAAGAAGATCAAAGAAGAAGTAGAAAAAGATCAGAGGAAAAAAAAGATGATCAGCGAAGAAGAAAAATAAGAAGATCAGAGAAAAAGATCATAAAAGAATAAGAAGATCAGAGAAGAAGAAGAAGATTAGAAAAGAAAAAGGGTGGTGGAGAGAAGAGAGGAAATTGGGAGGGGAGAGGGAGCTCTTCACCATTTTGAATTTGGGAGGGGAGAAAATTTTAAGTTTTTCTTTTATAGGTGGTGTGGAAGAAAACAGTGGCGTGGGACAGAAAGTGCATGGTGTGGGAAAGTAAAAATTAGATGGGTGGTATGGGTAAGTGTAAGTTGTAGTAGCGTTGCCTTTATTTTTTTAGTTTTGGTATATTCACCTAATGTCTCTAGACACGACCAACTTAACTCCTTTTTGTTTTAGGCCTCGGTAGACAATTTAACTCTACCATTTTCCTTCTTTGACACCACCACCCACATCTTTCTGTTTAACACTACCACTTTTCTGTCCTATACCACTATCTGCTTTTGACACTGCCAATATAAACTCAAAACTCTCAATTCTCAATTTTTTCTTTATTTTCTTCTTCGACTCTTGACGGCTTTCCTCAAAACAACAACAACAGTCGCTTCTCTCCCATGCCATCGATGATGTTTCCCCCTGTCGTCGTCACTTCTTTCCCACCCTGCCATCATTGCTCACATGTCTTTTTTTTTTCCTCTTCATATTTTCCTTTTATTTTCTTATCATAAATAACCGGTTGGAATAACAGTAGTGGCAACGACTGCTGTTAGCAGTCTCGCCCCGCCATTGCCCTTCCCTTTTTTTTCTTTTCTCATTTGATCTCGCCTCAGCCTCTCTCGCAAAGGCCGAGGTTGGATCAAATGTTTTTGGGTCTTGCAGCGGTGCCTACAAGAATTGAACCCAATCTCGTTGGGTTCCATTCTCATTGAAACGCCTGCGAGTGTGAGTTCCAATCTCACAACACTCGTTGTGAAGCCCAAGTTTTGGGGGGAAATGAGAAAGAATAAAGGAGAACAAAAGACAAAACATACTTATCGAATACCTAAGATCGCTCAACTTGACCTTGATTCGATCGAACAAATCTTCCACACATCCCGAGTGCGAAACATACTTGATCACACTTGATTCAAGTCTCTTGTTGAGATACAATTATTGTATCACTTTGTTTGTGAAAATGTGTAAATTGTTTGGTGGAATATTATAGCTCAAAAGTGTTACTGTTTTGGAGGTTGTTACAATAATGCCAATTTGGTGTAGTGGTAGGGGAGAACAAAGGAAAAGAAAAAACACAAAACTTGGAGAAAGAGACAAGAAAATGGGTAAAACAAGGAAATCTAATATGTATTACATAAATCAAAATGTGTAACCATTTTGTGATCTTCATTTGATCATCTAGGATTTGATCATTTAGGGAATTTTGTCTTGTTGATTCTAGAAGATGAGAAAGACATGCTACAACTTGTTAGATCTAAAAGAAGATGAGAATATTTGAGGGCAATGACTACTCCACACCACCATATATGTTGTCTCACACCATTACACTCTCCCCCACCACTTGCTATATTTCCTACACCACCACTGCTCTCCCACACCACCAATATAAATAGGCATCCACTCTCTCCCCGATTCAAAATTGAATTATTCCCTCTCTTCTCTAATCGAATCTTCCCTCTCTGCTCCACTCTTTCCCCCATTCGATTGGTTCGATAGCTTTCCCCCTTCTCTTCCTGCTCCACTTTCTCCCCCATTCGATTGGTTGGATTGCTTCACCATCAGCTCCACTCTCTCCCCCATTCGACTGCTTTACCACTTGTTGAAAAAATGGTAACATAAAAATAGGGTAACTTTTGACTAATTTAAACCCTCAATTGAGATCGATTATCAAGTTCATCAAAACACGAAATTGTAGCACCTTGAGTTATTTAATAAACACAATTTGAATCACTTGAAAATGTTTTGAAATGAGCAAGTTATGGTCATTTTACTAAAGTCGCGCAAATCTGTCTTACAACAACAATGGGGTAGTGTCCCTGACTTTCGGCAAACTTATATGTTCGATCGAAACCGATTCTCAGGCTCATCAAACTTGAAAATTGTAATAGTATGAGTTATCTAATAAACAAAATAAAATCACTTGAAAATGTTTCGAAATGAGCAAATTATGGTCATTTTACTAAAGTCGCGCAAATCTGTCTGAAAAAAAAGTTTGTTTTCACCCATTCGCCCAGACCTTCGCGAGGATAAGCCTAAACCTTGCCTTTGCGCGACTTTAGTAAAATGATCATAACTTGCTCATTTCAAAACATTTTCAAGTGATTCAAATTGTGTTTATTAGATAAATCATTGTACTAAAATTTTGTGCTTTGACGAGCTTCATAATCGGTCTCGATC
The DNA here is from genome assembly GCA_963556465.1 of Berberis vulgaris. Lineage (NCBI taxonomy): Eukaryota > Viridiplantae > Streptophyta > Magnoliopsida > Ranunculales > Berberidaceae > Berberis > Berberis vulgaris. Next base: position 49,229,788 of record OY747132.1, read on the forward strand.
GAGTATATAAGTTGACCGAAAGTCAGAGACACTACCCTGCTTTTATTGCGAGACAGATTTGTGTGACTTTAGTAAAATGACCATAACTTGCTCATTACAAAACATTTTCAAGTGATTCAGTTTGTGTTTATTAGATAACTCATATTACTACAATGTTCGTGTTTGATAAGCTTGAGAATCGGTCTCAATCAAGCATATAAGCTAGCCAAAAATCAGGCCTCGTTTTTTTGCGAGACAAATTTGCGCGACTTTAGTAAAATGACTATAACTTGCTCATTTCAAAACATTTTCAAGTGATTCAAATTGTGTTTATTATATAACTCAGAGTACTACAATTTTTATGTTTTGATGAGCTTGAGAATCGGTTTCAATTGATGGTTTAAATTGGTTGAAAGTTATCCTATTTTTATGTTACTGTTTTTTGGGTGGTGTGGGTTAGTAGGAAAAAAAAGTCACAGTAGTATGAGACAACATATATGGTGGTGTGGAGTAGTCGTTGTTATATTTGAGATAAGAGAAAATAAGAAGAGGTCTAATTCCACTTTAGCCAACTTTTCACACAACTCAGCAATGGTTTATTAGTTGATTATAATAGCATTTTCTACAAAGATAATCTATGTAAAGTTTAAGTAAACACTTATCATTAGATTCCATCGAGAGTTTGTTTGTCTTTGATTATTGATATGACAAGTTTGGTTCAAAATGTGAAAAGTAACACAAAAAGAAGTAACAACAAATATTTTATTACATTATTTATTGAAATAGAATAATTTGCAGTTTGCTTCCTATTATACATAACTAATTAATAAGTAGACCAATTATTAATCACTATTACAATTACCCCCTTAACTAGCGATCAACGTCCATTGACGGTCAATTTTCAAAGTAGATTACAAAAATGCCTCTTAGAACTCAAAAGCTGAGATTGAATTTTTCGTATCTCGAACATATCATCTCGAGGAAAATCCTAAGGCCCAATTAAAATCGTAATCGTACTCGAGGAAAATCTAATAGTTGATTTTTAAAAAAATTCATCTTAAACAACTCATCTCGAGGAAAATAAAGGTCCAAATTTAATAGTAAACACATCTCTAGATAAATCTAACGGTCCAAATTTAATTATGCGCGTATCTTGAGAAAATTTGACGACTCAGTTTTTTTTCATAAACGCATCTCAAGGAAAAATCTGACGGTTCAGATTTATTCGTGCACGCATCTCGAGAAATTTTGACGTCTCGAATTTATTCATGCACGTGTCTCGAGAAAAAACTAACTGTTCAACACACATCTCGAGGATCTGACGACTTAGATTTAATTATACACGCATCTCGAGGAATTTGACGTATGAATAAATTTTAATATATTTTTTTTCATTTTCCCCATAAAATAAATTTGAATTTAGTTTTGCCCTCTGAAACAGAACATAACTGAGAGATGATCAAGAAAATTTTGATTATCTTCCTCCTCTATCTCGCAGCCTCGCCACCACCTTCCCCTTCATCCTTCTTCCTCTTCCTCATCCTCAACTTTCTCCTTCATCCTTATTCCTCCACTTCTTCCTTCCTCATCTATTTCATAACCCCTATAATAAAGTTAGGGTTTCATTTCTCATTCCTGCTAAACCTTCCTATTCTTCCCCCTTCATCTCTCAGGTCTGTTCTGTTTCAGGGGACAAAATTAAATTAAATTTATTAAGACGTCAGGTTTCCTCGAGATGCGCGCACAAATAAATATGAGCAGTTAGATTTTATCGAGATGTGTGTTGGACCGTCATATTTCCTCGAGATGCGCATTGAATTGTTAGTTTTTTTTTCATCGAGATGCTTGCACAAATAAATCTGAACTGTTAATTTTTTCTCGAGATACGCACTGGTCCGTTAGATGTTTCTCGAGATGTGTGCTAGATCGCCAGGTTTCATCGGGATGCGTGATGGATAGCCATTTTTTTGAAATGCATACATAATTAAATTTGGACTGTTAGATTTACCTATAGATGTGTGTAATATTAAATTTGGACCGTTAGATTTTTCTCGCGATGAATTGTTTAAGATGAAAGATTTTTTTTTAAATCAACTGTTGGATTTTCCTCCAGATACGATTACGATTTCAATTGGACCTTAGGATTTTTCTCGAGATAAGATGTTCGATATACGAAAAATTCAATCTCAGCCTTTTAATTTTGAGGGCCATTTTGGAAAATTGACAGTCAATGGACGTTGACCGCTAGTCAAGGGGGGTAATTGTAATAGTGATTAATAATGAGTCTATTTATTAATTAACTATGTATAATATGAGGCAAAGTGCAAATTACCCATTGAAATATTACATTTATAAAAACTTGACTTCTCCTTAACCAAAAAGTGAACCCATTTGTACCTATGCATTTAAAACTTTGGCGCTAAACTGTACATCTACTAAGTTTGAATAAAAATAAATAATATTAATGATTAGTTTGGTTATACTTGGTTCAAAATCTCTAGAAATCGATAACAAAACTGTATTCATCAGCTTCAATATTTTCATAACCGAACTAAACCGCGAGACAAAAATAAAATAATTGAGCCAAAACCAAATTGAATTGTGGGTTTTGGTTCAATTTTTCGGTATAATCGGTTTTTTGTTTAGCCCTAGAGGCAGTGGTAAATACCCCCAATAGCCTAGTGGCGCTTCTCATCCAAACCTGTGGGTGCCTTTGTCATGTGTTTTGTGGCTGTACTGAGAGGATGTGGGTGCAGATGGTAGAGTATCCGCCTACAACGGGACAGCGGGAGCGGGCGAGAGAGAGAGAATGATGAGAGAGATGGTGGGAAATAATGAAGAAGAAGAAAGGGAGAGAAAGGATTGTGCGTTTGAGTGGGACAACGATTCTCAACTCTACTACCATGCAAGGTATAATTATAATAGCAGTTTCTTTGCCCTAATTTACCTTACCTTACCCCCACTTCGGTTGGTTTGGTTATCTTTCATTCCGTTAAAATTCATTCTTTAACTCCATCTCTAGGGTTGGTGGTTATAAGATCTTCGATTCTCAAGCCTTCTGATTCATTGTTCTCTAGGGTGGTACACATAAATGGACATTCCAAAAGAGGGTCTCACTATTTGTTGCTTTCATCTAATGCAGTAGTGGATTTTATTATGACTCAATTGCCGGATGGTACTTTAGCACTAGAGACGGTCTCTATTACAAATTTGAGAATGGGAGTTATGTGCCCTTTGAATCTGACCAGGTAAGCTTTTGCTTGTTAGCTCATCTTCTCTTACTTCAGACTTTCCCATACATAATACCTTTTTATTTCTTGTTTCAGGAAAGGGACTATACTGAGTTGCAACAGCTAGCAAATGTTACTGATGGAATTGTGCAATATAGGCTGCTTTCTGACGAACCTGTTCAAGATTACCAATGTAATGTTTATGTACTTTTACAATTTCACCTACTATTTTCACTTGCTGAGAAATTTATTATCATTTATTAGTGTTTAAACATATTTTACCTGTGCAAATCACCCCCTCTGTGGTTCTCTGCACGTCCAACCTCATCTTTGTTTTGGATTTGGACTATTGTAGCAGGTTTCACTTCTTTGATTGTTGAGGACCGTAAAATATGTTAGACTTCACAACGGTTGGATAATTAAATTCATCTGATTGTATATGTTTTTAGCAAAGGTATCCTACAATATCTGAATTAGCAGCCGATTCCAGCAAGGCAACACTGTCAACCATTACTAGAGTCTACATAGCAAGTGTTTTACTCTGCGTGTATGACCAAATTACCGCAGAAGAAAAATAGTGTCAACTTCTTTGAAAGCGAAAGTAACATAATTCGTGCAGGCATGAATGAATCAATTGACTAAATTTGTGTTCCTTCTGTTAACTTAATTTAGGCAAGACAGAGTGCGTCAGCAATAATGAGCCTGCGAATCCACCTCCACCATCAGAATGGTTAGCAATTATATCTCTCTTTACACATCTTGTTCTCTGCTTTCTTTGAGTTTCTATTTTAACAAATTTTATCTCGTTTTTTTTTTTTTTTTTTTCCATATACTAATATCATTTTTCATATTTTCAGGTTAGAAGAAACACTGATCGATCTCTATTTGACTAGTTATTCTAATTCAGGAATCAATGGTGCTGATGATCACATTATGTCCATGGAATCAGATGGTGGGCATGATTCAGCATTGTTGGATCATGGTTAGCCATTAATTTTCTATCCACTTTTACGAAGTAATAACCAATATTCAATCAATAGTTGAATAATCTTATACATAGTTATCAACATCTTATCATATGCACAAGACAATATACGTATCGTATGACGTATCTAAGCCTTGTCGATACGAAACATAGTCTTATGATGCATACTATAGGATGATGCAGGGATGTATCGTCCTTGTATATGTGACTTGAATGAATGGATGGATGGTAGGCAGATAGCTTGCTTATATGTGTTACACAAGTTATACGCCAATGGAAGTGCTTTTGGGATTTCTTTACTTGAATAAATCTTTTATATGTCTTATATATATAATTTTTTGCATGGTCTCACGATACACAATACATAACAATACACATATCTTGAATACACGATAAGAAACACGTTTTGATAACTATGATCTTATATTGATCAGTTACAGTAAATGATACTTCAGAAGAACAAGAAGAAGGTGAATGGATCATGGAGGAGCTTCAAGATGAAGCTGAGTCAAGTGGAAGAGTCGCTGATGAAGGTTTGTCCCAGTACATACCTACAATCGAGTATTTATTACATGCTTTCATGTCCTTAACATTAATGAACCATTTGTTCAAATCTGCAACTCTCTCTTTATGAAGCCTAAGATGCATTTCCTAACAAATCGTTAGAAAAAAAACGTCTCCCTTTTGTTGAAAGGACTACTTCAAGGTGAATATGAATGGAGTTTGTAATTTCTCAGAAATACAACAACAAAATTTGACCTAACTTAATGACATTCAACCCACCTAAGAACTCACACCATCAGTTTTTCATATTTCATAAGCTCAATATTAAAAACCAGTTCTGTCCACACCTTCTTCATGCTATGCTACTAAAATCAAATTTGATGCACAGAAGAGTATAAGGATCCTAAGTTACAGTCTTAAAGATGAGGTTCAACATTTCTATACCAGGTATTTCACAGGAGGAAGAGAACTGGCAAGCACAGTATGGTCAAGTAATAGAATCTGGAGAGGAAGGTTTACCAGCAGTACCCATTATTGACTTGTGGGATTGGGCAATGGTCGCAGAGATTGTAGACAAGAAAAAGTGTGGCAAGAGAAAGAAATATCAGGTGGCCAGGTTGGTGGGTAAACTGGTGAAACCATCCACTAAGCTTCACCCATCAATGCCTTCTGGAGGCGTTCTTTTCAAAACTGCTACTATTCGTCAAGTACATCATGCTCTAGTACGAGTTTCCACAGGTTGGCATCTCTTTTATATGATAAAATATACAATGTTGGTTAACTGTCAACAGTAATTTCCACCCCTTTGCATATAATATTTGTTATTAGGAGTCTTATAGCTCCACCACCAAATGATGGTTCGTGATCCCTGTTTCTCAGTCCTTTCCTTATTTCTCCTGTAGATGACATAATCTATGATTGTAATTAGATTCCTTTATGAAAGTAAGTTGCTATGGCGGTTCTAGCAAAGCTCATTAATGGCGGCAGCCTTACCTAGATCTCTTATCTGTCCAGGGCAAGTCTATAGGTTGAAGAGTCCAAGCCTAAAGTACTTGGCCTCTTTATCGGCTTATGATTCTTCTAACCCTACAAAAGACTGGGGATTCCCTGATTTATCAATGGATAAGCTCAGTATTCATGCATCTAATTATAGTGAAAGCTGTGGAAATGAAACTGGGCTTCCTGTTTCTGAAGATACTTCTGCATTGACAGATCAAAACCAATTGGTAGAAAAGGTAATGCTTTTTTTTTCTACTCGCACCCTTAGCTTTCTTGTATTCGTTATTTAGTAGCCTTACTTATTATTAAGAAATCTTCAACTGAAATAACATTAGTGGGTTGTACCTATTGAAGAAAATAATGAATGAATTCAACAGTGAATGTATTCAGGACATCTGCAAGACTCCATTTCACTACGTGATGGTTATATGTGTATAATTAGATTTCTGTTTAAATTGTCATCTCCTTCATTAAGTGCCCTGAACCCAACACACTGAATTAGTATTTTATATCAATTAGGGTTAGGGTTAGACTTAGACTGCTTAGTGCTCAAGGCAGTTTTATTATATACAATCTCAATGTAATGGTCAAAGTTTTAGGTTGAATTGAAGTTGAATAGACAATGTAGTTTCTTTATTGTTTTTGTGTAATTGGGGTTTTGCCAATCAGCATTAGATTGTGTGAGATTTTATAGTTTGTACAAAAAAATATATACGAAATAATAGTTTAATAGCAACTTCCTGCTAACATATTAAAGTGGACAATAAAACGTAGCCAAATATAATTATCATCAAATAACATAAACATTGATGAAAGAAAGCATAGGAGCCAGGGTGGTAAACTATGTTTTGTAATTTTTTATAGAGTAGAATATTTCATTGAATGATACTGACTGTTACACGGTAATCGTAAAGTACCAACATAATAATTTGTCAATTAGCATACAAAGAATCGAAGAACAACCCTGTAAGAGGAAGATGTGAGACCCAACCCCATAGTGTAATCATTACTTCTACCACGAATGCATCCAATCCTAGCACCTTATTGTCAGAACGTATTGTTCGTTCTCCTTTTAGGCTATCCAGGACAACGCATATGGAAGAAACTCCCACAAAACCTTACCATGCGTGGATAAATGATATGGAGTCTTCCAACATCTTAAGAGACTCTCCAATGAGATGGGCATTACCCAATACATTCATTCACTAAGAAGTGCATCCACACATTAGTAACCTACCTACAATGAATGAGAATGAGAAGGATCAACTTCCAAAATTTTGGAGGGAGGTTTTGTAAATAATAGAGCAGGAATTTGAGAAGGATTCGCTCCCAATCCATCGGAGTGAGGTTTGGAGTTGGAGCATCACCCTTGATAGGAGGTTCACGTGACTATGTTCAAGCATGAAATAAGTAAATAAAATATTGGTCAATGACGAAATTATTTATTGTTTATTAATATTATTATTATTGTTATTATTATTATTAATATTATTTTCTATGTGGTATTTTTTGTAAAGAAAACTCATGTGCCATCCATCTATTCACATTCCTCAGTCACTTATCACAGTCGGAGGTCTAGTGGGCATTGAGTAATAACTAAAGCTCACTAGTCCCAAACCTAACCTTGTAGACAACATAACTAACTTCCAGTTTACTTGTTGCATCATCAATTTAAAAAATGTGAATAATTAAGTTGAGCTATGGTCATCCTCTATGACTACAGGCCTTAACCTTTCTCTGGTGGGTACATCGACATGAGATAGACTTTTTCATGCTATTTTATGGGTAGTTTGGAAGGAACTTTCAGAAATGTGTACAAGTCAGTTGATGCTTTGTGTATAGATACAAAAATAAACTTACGGTTGTGGTCTCGTGGGGTAATAATTGGGGTATAGTTTGGGTGTTATTTTGCATAATAGCAACTCTCTCTCTCTTTTTTGAAGAACGAGCAATGTTTTTTTTTATTGGATACTAGATCCATTAAACGCCACTGGCAAGGTTCGAATCTTGAACTTCTGATATCATCCGTAACAAGTCTACCAGTTGAGCTAGTACCTCGTTCCTCAATATATCTGCTGAGCTAGTAGCCTAGTACCTTGTTCCTCAATATATCTGCTGATGTACTTTTGTTGGTGGGTCATTCTTTTACTCTTTTTTCTCCGACCTGCCTTCCTTCATGTTAATACAATATATTTGTTTTGCTGAAAAAATAAAATGATAACCATAGTAAAATCATTTATTTCGGATGTAATAATATAAACAATCTTAACTCTCCATTTAATCTCTTTATCTGGAGAAAAAATCTATAATTAACGTTGTAAACTTCTATAATGTTGAAACAGTACTACTTTCTTTTAGACTTAGTGATCAACAATCATATGGGTTTCATTAGGTTATGTGATTTCTGCAATGGTGAAAGAGTGTTCCACTTTCATGGGATGATCAACAATTATAGGGTTTTCTTTTAGGCTATGCTTAATCAACGAAGTTGTCTGTTTTGGTGATTTGAATACTCAATCATTCATCTTCAAATCTACTAGTTATATGATGCACATATCTGATGTAAACAACACCAGCATGCAACACAAATAATTTTGAATGTGAAATGTGTATCGTGTATATATATATATATATAATTTTTTTGTACGAATATGAAATCCATATCCTATATGCATGCTATTTGACTAGTGAAATGATAATACTAATGCTAATAAAAATAACGATGATGATGATGACAACAACAATAATAACAAAACTATAAGTAAACAAAATTATTTATTACTGGGGTTTTGTGTTTATTTATGTTTGGGATGAGCATGCTTATGGCCTCCTTTATCCATGAAGTAAAGGTTTCTATATTAATTCATGCAGAATAAAAATTGTGCATACCGTGATCGAGCTGCTGAGAGAAGAGCTTTACATGGTGGTTTTGGAGTAGGACCTGGTCAAAAGAATCTAGGGATTGATGGTGGAATGGCAGTATCACCTGTTTCCGATTCTACAGAAGAAGCTGCAGCTGCGGCTTTGAACATGTCATTTGGGGCTGGTAGTTATGCCAGAAAACTTTTAGAAAACATGGGCTGGAAGGAGGTAGAGCTCAATTCTTGTGGGTTTTTATTTATTTTAGTTATATGCATAGTTATCAAAAAGTTTCACATATCGTATTTCGGAAACCTAAATTTAAATTATGTATCGTATCATAATGTGTATATATATGAAAACAAATATTGTATAGTGTTATTAATGTATATCATAATATATATAAACACACATAACAAATTATGACTGGTCCAAAAAAGCACCATTCATGTAGCTTACAATGCTTCCAAAAGGACTTAAACATGTATGACCTTAGGCACCCAAAAGGGCAAAAACATGTCTAGTGTCGTCCACCATTTGCTTTTTTTTTTTTCCTTCTATTATTATTATTATTATTATTATTATTATTATTATTATTATTATTATTATTATTTACCCTTTACTCTCCCCACCCCATGCCGCCGGCCAGGTTAAAACCCGTGACGTGTGATACCATCTGCCACACCTCTACTAACTCGTACACCTTTGGCTTGTCCACCATATACAAAAAGTGGCCCAAATGTACATTCTAAATACAAATAGATACTAATACTAATAGGTCGATTAATAGTAGCCAAACATTGCATGAGTGTCAACATCTTCAACCTCTTCCACTTCCTCATTTTCTTTTTCATCGGAATCATCTATAAGGTTTCGGGAGGATGCCCTTTTTCCTTTGCAATTGCCGCCTTTTATGCTTTATCATCCTTGTATCGTGTATCCTTAGACCTAAAACGAAAGTTCAATTGGATACTTAAAAAAAAAAGTAAAATTCATTTATGAATATAACATGATTTTACAAAATGGTGATTTTAAAATCATTAAAAACATTAAGGCCCCATTACAAGAGCATCCCAATTAGCAAACGAAGTCTCAAAGAAAATTCCTTTGAAAGAGGAAAGATGACACCCAACCACAAAGAGTAACTAAGACCTTCATGATCACCGAGTCCATCTGTGATGTCTTCGGGGGGGCCGGAGTAGGTATAACAAATTCCGTTTCTTTCAAATTGTCCAAGACACTGTAAAAGGAATTAACTTCCATAACGTCTTCCTTCTTGGAAAAAGATGATTCAATGTCTTCCAACTTCTTAGCTACGTTTCCTTGGAACCAATCACACCGAACAACTGATAGAAATGAATCAACACCATATTGACCCAACCACAATGGAGAAGAAGGTGAACTGAACTCTCTGGAAGTAGTTCATAAAAGCTACATCCCACCTCAACATCCATACCCCTATGAACCAGCTCAACCTTGGATAAGAGCCTATTCCACACAACCGCCCACATAAAAAAGACACTCTCAAAGGTACCTTTTTTCCATACTAGCTTCAAGGGGAGATTATGAAATGCACCTTCAGGCACTGATTCATAGCCAATCTTGAGAAAAATGTTGCAACTTAGAAACCTTTCTCCCTGTCATCATTTCGAATCCACTTATCAGTATCTTGTCCCATGGGTACAATGTCCAATACACCGGAAATAGTAATAAACTCATCGATCTCACCGAGAGAGCACTCCTACGGAGATTAAAATTCTAGTGTAATGACCCTCGAAGACGGATCGTGATTCCGAGTTTTGAGGAGTGAGATACAAGTATTTTGGTAATTTTTTGTACATGAGAGGTTTTTTTTTCCTCTCTCAAAAGCTCTTATAGAGAAGATGGAATGATGTGTTATCAAGCTAAAAGGGTGAGATAAGGGATAAGTCAAGGACTCAAGGGTCAAAAGTGAATTTTTTTTTATTTTTTAAATAGGGTCGGTACACAGGTTTATTGGGGTACCGACTGGTAAATCCGATAAACTGGTATATAAATAGGACCAGGTACACTATATACCAGGGGTGGAGCTACATAGGCAGTTTCATTGGCCAAAGTTAATGTGGTGGGGCACTTTTGTTTACATAAAACCAAAAGGTAGGCCACACTTTTGCTAGAAAACCAAAGAGTAAGGGGCTCCTTATCACTTGTGGGCCATGACACTGAGAAAATGTAGAGGCATTTGTAGGTTAAAATAGACCAATAATGTTTGATTAAAAAAAATTGTTTGTTTAGTTTTTAAAAGTTATTACGTACTCATCTAAGTTTTTTATTAAACACTATAAATTCATATATCACTTTTGTATTATACATTTATACAAGTTTTGGCAATACGATTATAAAATTAAATATCTGATCTTTTAACTATTATAAAAAATTTCCAAAATCCAATAGTTGCTTATGATATCCAAATTTTTTTTTTTTCAAAAAATAAATGTGCCGAAATGTAAAAAAAAGAAAAGAAAAAAGACTGGAACGACTTCAATTATTTGTATGACATTACAGAATTATTTTTCAAGAAGTTAATTTTATAATGACACTTGATATTATATGAAAGGAAGCAAGTAAATAAACTATGATAGTGCCCCACCCCAAAGAAATTTCTGGCTCCCAGCCTTGCTATATACCAACTGGTACCACCGGTTTTAATAACTATGTTTATGTGTGATATAAAAGATGCATCTTCTAAAGGGCCTAAATAAGGTCCCAATTTTATACCGTTTTGGTATAATTTGGATTGGAGTTGCAAAATGGACATTTTTAAAAAATTTGCATCTCCATCAAACTGATAGTTGTGATCAGAGATATAAAAGATGTCCCAAGACAAACGTCAGAGAAATGATGAAGTGGTTGTTGACATTCTTTGATAAAGATTCCTAGGCTACAATAAGTACCACATCAAGGGGTGGTCTATCATTTGGACGTTGAGATGACTCTCAGTTGACTCAGTAGGGAGAAGGAATGGAAACTGTGGGCTGTAATCTAGTTGGTCCATGCTTTCTTTATTTCCTTTAGCTATTAGTTAATGTCTCTCGTCTTTTTCTCTTGCTTGGTATTGTAATCCAGGGGGAGGCTCTTGGGAAAACCGTGAAGGGCCTTACACAACCATTGGAAGCTGTTGGTAACAAAGGCTATGCTGGACTAGGCTGGTGTCAAAGCAGACTGGAGTACAGTTGAAACAGGAGGGAAGGCACATTTCCCACTCTAACTTTGTAGTCATATTGGAGCTTGGTAATTAGGTAACTGCACATTTTTACAAAATCCTTTTTTCCCCTTCTTAAAAATTTTACTTGAGCAGAGCGTGCAATGTTAGTCAAGAAATTCTAGGCAGCCTGGGATCCCGGCCTGGTTTTCACGCCTGGCCGGGTGTAATTACACTTTTGCCCCTCTCTCTTTAAACACTCTTTACATATAACCACAACAAAGGAGGGGCAAAAGGGTAAAATTACGCCAGACCAGGCTTGAAAACCAGGCCGGGATCCCAGGCTGGCTAGAATTTCTGATGTTAGTCACTTCTAGCAATCAGTGCTCTGAATTTACCATGTACTTCAGAGAGTAGCTTTTTTGCTCTCTGCGCCATCCAGGTTACTTTCCAAAGATATAATAATTTTGAGAAATTCTAAACGTCGAGGAAGTGGGCGAGGAAAACAGCGAGGGGAGGGAGGTGGAGGGGGTGGGACCGTCCATCCCCCTCGGGATGCGTGCCTCCATTTTCAAGCGCGCATCCCGAGGGAGATGGACGGTCCCACCACCTCCACCTCCCTCCCCTCGCTGTTTTCCTCACCCACTTCCTCGACGTGTAGAACTTCTCAATAATTTTCTGTCCATGGATGAGGCAACTATTAGATGATCTGTTTTTCATAGCTTTTTATGTTTATTGCAGCAAAATTCACTTTCTTTAGCTTCTCCCATGCAGTCATTGTTATGCCAAATAGTTTCTCAAGCTTCTGATCAAAATGCTGTGAGACAATTCATAAACATGTGCTGGTGCTATTATTAATTTTCCAGCCATACGATCTTTTTATTCAATCTTTTATTGTTATTATTTTTTCTCATCCCCAACCACGGCTGGTTTGCAGCTTCTTCTTATCTCCTAATTTAACACATGGGAGGAATGCATTTTTGTTATGCGGGTACACATTATAAATCATTTGTCCGATAACTAGAAATAAAGTCACTAACTCTTTCTAACGCTAATATCTTCTCAATTTGAATAGTTCTTCCTGGTTGCTTGCATTTTTTTTATCTGAGTCAGAAATTTCTCCCCTAATTTTTACCAGCGTAGTTATTCACCTTGTGAAAGGACACAAAATCTTTTACCCATCTTGTGATGTGTCCTGACAATCTTCAAATCTTGTTAAGAAATAAACACCTTCCACAAATTTGTATCCTTAAATTTTTTGAAAGTGGATATTGTTAAACCACACTAAAAGCGTGGGCAGTATCGCATAGACATCCAACAATTGTGATAAAGTACAACTCATATAAGTTATGCTTATCACAAGAACACATCTACACAAATTTTGATTCAGTGCTGTCGAAATATTTGGCGCATGTTAGCAGTTAATTCTAATCAATATGGAATTTTCTCCCTTTTTTTATTAAATTGGAAAAACATGGGTTAAATTTTGGTATGCTTTGAGTACTTGATAATTGGGTGAGGTGACCAAGGTAGGGAAAACACACCTCATCGGAACATTTTTAAAAAGTGTCCACTGGCGTGGGTGCCTATAACTCCAGTTAAACTTTGACACAATATTTATAACATTAAATTCGCATCTCTTCGAAAAAATTTAGCTCAAACAAAGAAATGGGCCACAGTTCACGTGCAAGTTGGTCCTTGAAATGATGTTTTAACACTTCTAGAGCAGTATTTGTCAAATCGAGCTGAAAGTTTATCACATTATTTAATCTGCACAGTTCCTCAAACAGATCAGTGAAAAACATACTTCAATTGCAAATTGGTCCTTTAAATGATGTTACGATGCGTATTTTGATGAACAATTGTAGATCTAGTTGAAATTTTCACGAGTCATTCTACAGTGCCCGGTACAATGCCCGGCATGTGCCAGTTAATGAGGGATGAAAAGCTAAAAAAAAAAAAAAATCGCAAAAGTTTCTCTCGACTGCGCCTCCTCCAGCTCGCGATTAGGGCAGCCAACTGCGCCTCCTCCACCTTCGCCTCCGTCCAAAGTGCGCCTCCTCCACCTTCGCATCCGTTCAAACGGCGCGATTAGGAGTCCAAACTGCGCCTCCTACACCTCCGCCTCCTCCAAACTGCAACCTGCGATTAGGTTAAAGGAACCTCCAAACTGCAAACTCCAAACTGCAACCTCCGCCTCTATCTATGTCATCTGTTTGTTGTTGGAAATTTTATTGTTAAAGGAAAGGATTTGCTATAGCTTTCAATTTAGGTTTTCAATTTTTTTTTTCCTGTATAAGTTTAGAACAGATGATGGTTATGGAATTTTTTTTTTTTTATGGTTAAAGGAAATGATTATGGTTATGGAAATTACTTGTGCTTTGTTATTTTTTTATGTTAGATCAGTTCAGATGCTAATTTTTCATCAATTATGTGTTCAATTTGTCATATTTTCAGGGATGGATACATTAGAAAATAACGAATGTATGGAAAATTTCGAATTTGTAGAGTCGATAAAAGAGCCTTTCGTAGGGATGGAATTTAACAATATTGATGAGTATCAGTCATTTATCTTGATTATGGTAATAAAAAGGGATTTCCAGTGAGAGTAAGGTCAACTGAAAAGGATAATGAGGGAAACCCAAGATATCTTATTCTTGTATGTGGTCGGGCTGGGAAATTTAAAAGCCAAGCAGAAAGTGTTATAAAAATGCGTCCCTCTTGTAGATGTGGTTGTTTGGCTAAGATTAGAGCTCTTATACGCCCTGATGGAACAGTGAAAGTGACAACAGTAACTGATGATCACAATCATGATTTGAGCCCTACAAAATCGAGATATTACAAAAAAAATCGAGTTATGAGCCAATATGTGAAGAAGAGGCTTGAATATAATGATAGGGCGGGCATTAGGCCAAATAATAATTTTTCTTCGTGTGTGGTTGAAGTTGGTGGGAATGATAATATGACATTTTCCCAAAAAGATTGTTACAACTATTTGCATAAAATAAGGCAATTGAGACTTGGTGAGGGGGATGCGACGGCACTGCAGAACTACTTTCAAAAGATGCAAGCTAACAATGCTGATTTTTTCTATTTGATGGATTTGGATGACAATGGGAGGTTAAGAAATGTCTTTTGGGCTGATGCATGGAGTATAGCAGTTTACAAGGAGTTTGGTGACGTCATTACTTTTGACACTACGTACTTAACTAATAAGTACGAAATGCCATTTGCTTCTTTTGTTGGGGTGAATCATCACGGTCAGTCAATACTTCTTGGATGTGGATTGATATGTAGTGAGACAGTACAAGAGTTTGTTTGGATTTTCAAATCTTGGCTTGTGTGTATGAATGATTGTGCTCCAGCTGTTGTAATCACTGATCAGAACAGAGCAATGAAGAGAGCCATCGAAATTGTGTTTCCCAACACACGCCATAGATGGTGCCTATGGCATATTATGAAAAAGTTGCCTGAAAAACTGTCGGGTTACAATGAATACGAGGCTATAAAATTTGCAATGCAAAGAGCAGTTTATGATTCTCTGTCTCATGAAGAGTTTGAAGAATATTGGTGTGGGTTCATTGAGAAATTTAACCTTGAAAATAATGATTGGTTGAGTGGATTATATGATGAAAGAAGTCGTTGGGTACCCACATTTCAGAGGAATACTTTTTGGGCAGAGATGTCTTCAACACAAAGGAGTGAAAGTATGAATGCTTTTTTTGATGGTTATGTAAATTCAAAGACCACACTAAAGCAATTCGTAGAACAATATGAGAATGCACTACGAAGTAAGGTTCAAAAAGAAGTTGATGAGGACTTTAGATCATTTAGCCGTTGCCTTCCTTGCATTACTCCTTACGCATTTGAGAAAAAATTTCAAGCTGCTTACACCACAAATAAATTTAAGGAGTTTCAAACAGAGATTGCAGGAAGATTATGTTGTGCAGTTAATCATCATGTCATGGAGGAGTATGGCTTTCAGGTTTATTGTGTTTCGGAAGACAGGTTGATAGGAAACGCATATAGGTCAATCAATTTTAAAGTTTATTTTAATGATGATGACTTCAATATTAAGTGCAATTTCAGCAGCATTTAAGCGCTCAAACTGCGGAAATTCCAGCAGATTTTAAGCGCTCAAACTGCGAAAATTTCAGCAGCATTTAAGCGCTCAAACTGCGGAAATTTCAGCAGCTTTTAAGCGCTCTTCATGCGAAAATTTCAGCAGCATTTAAGCGCTCAAACTGCGGAAATTCCAGCAGCTTTTAAGCGCTCTTCATGCGAAAAAATTTTCCAGCAGATTTTAAGCGCTCAAACTGCGAACATTTTAGCAACTTTTAAGCGCTCTCCATGCTGCCATTCATAGCACAATTTTCAGCACCTGACATACAATTTCCAGCCTCACATACAATTACATCGACATACAATTTGCCATTCATAGAACCATTTCAGCCTGTTTCTAAATCTGAATCCAAATCCAATACAACATGCAATTTCTAAACTGACATACAATTCAGTTTCTAAACAAGAGATAATTACAAGAGATAATTCAGTTTCAAATACCATCCAAAAGCTTAAAAAAGATAATTACAAGAATAAAAAAAACTACCACTAATACACAGTTGATTAGGTCCCTTGTTAAAGCCCAAGGACCCTCAGGAGCATTATTTGATTGGTCGACTACGTCTTCAGTGTCGTTTGTTCTTGCCGGGTGCTCTCTTCTCGCCTCTTGTTCTCTTCTGCCTCTTGTTCTCTTATCGCTTCGTGTTCTAATCTGTTCTCTTCTGATAGCTTCCACATTTCGTAATCTTCATAGGCTTCTTCAACTGATTTGAAACCCTTGTACGTACAACCCTTGTATCCGTTAACTTGTAATGCGCAACCTGGCCAAGTCACATATATTCCAGGAACACGCCCACGATAAACAACATAAGCTTTGTATGCCATTCCTGCGTTGACAAAAAAATAACATTTGATTGAATAATTTCATATAAACCCATCATATCAAGAAAAGAAGGCCACCAACTAGGAAGATGGTATCCATCAACCAAAACAAGGAGAGAATGTTGTTGGTTTCAACTTTCAAAAGGGATTTGTACAAAGTGAAACAAAGACTCTTCCTAAAGTATTCTATAAGGCACTTGGTACAACTAATATATGAAAATGATACCCAAACCATTGATTGAACTATAAATCCAACAAACCTTAGTACTAATTCATTATCTTTGGGAGAGAAATTAATTAAATCAAATCATTGACACAACATTTGCTTAAAAACAAAACAACTTAAAATGCTAGGAAAAAGAAGCCCAAATTATGTAGTCATTCTTGAAAGAGTACTCAAATGAAGCAAAACAAAGCCAATTTTTTTACTAAATAGTACCCCTAGCATGAGAACAAAACCCAGTCTTCAATCGAACTATCAATGTAACAAACCCCAGACCCCAAACTAGTTTGGCATTCTTTTGAATCAAATCCATCTAAGACAACAACAATGTACAATTCACATCATCAAAACAATATCCATTCCTCTAATTGCACTACCAATCATCAAAACATAGAAAAACAAAACAAAAAACATAAAAATCAGGCTGTTCTGACTTTCTTTCAAGGGAGCAAAACAGCTGAACGACATCAGAACTTGCAGAAATCAAACTAAGGGGTGATGAAATAAGAGAAAACTAAAACACACCAAAACTAAAATACCCCAAAGCATTATTGAATCCATACATACAAAGGGTTAATAGCAAATGGACATCCAAGGCAAACATTTCTAAAACAAAAGTTCAGGCTTCAGAGAGTCACCTGCAAAAAAATCGATCAAGAGAATGAGGTTTCCTTCTAAAATCGATCAAGGCCCAGCACGTCTCTTCCTTTCCTCAGATCGTCCTCTCCCTTAGATGAGTCGTCCTCCTCTCCCTCAGTTGAGATTCTTCAACTTTTTTTTTTTTTTTTTTTTAGGTTTCGAACAGACAACCAAGAGAATGAGGTTTGCTTCTAAACTCGATCAAGGCCCAGCACGTGCCTGGTACCATGCGTTGCACGTGCTGGGCATCATCCGGGCATTAGGGCGGGCACAGTAGAATTTTTGAATTTTCACATTTATGATGTCGACTCACGAAATTCCAAAAAGAACTAGCTCAAACGATTAGCAAAACGCTAGTTCATGTGCAAGTCATTCCTTAAATTTTTATTAAATTTGACAATTGATTGGCAAAGATTAAACTTGATCACTTACTCATTGGCCTAGGATTTTCTGCACACCTGCCCACATATTATATGTATTACCATATTCACTGTTTAAAAACGCGATTTTGAAGCGCGAGTCGACTCGCACGAAAATCGTCCCTGTACGTACGAGTCACACCTTGAAAGCAAGGTGCACGTCTTTTATTTTTAACTCCGACTCGTTTTGAGGCGTACGAGTCATATCGAAGTGGAATCCTGATCTGATTTGCATCTAGAGAACCATTGAACGACTGTGATAAACTCCCTCAAATCGAGCCCTAATTACTTATGCTGTTTTCTTTGTTGTGTTCTTCAGGCTTCAGCAGATTAAGAGACTTCCGACACTCACAACATCTCCCCACATATCTGAAGCTATAGTTGCTCTCCAATCATTAGCCTTCTTTCGTTGTTGATCTTGGGTTTGAAAAACTTCTTTTTCTGATGGTGCTGAAAATGGAGGCGCTGACTTAAAAATTGTAAATCGCGATTTAAATATACCAAATATCCTTTCAGTTACGTTTTTCAAGGACACATGATGAAGATTGAACAACTCAGTTGGATTTTCGGGGTCGCGACCTTGATTGGCAAAATCATGGAGATGATATCGAACACCTCGAAATGGAGCTAAAAAATTGGGACGATTTGCAAATCCACAATCGACTAAAAAATATTTTCCTGAAAATTCACCACATACAATTAGAGTATCAAATAATAAACACACATACACACACATATGATATAGAATAAAAGAAATAAATATGTACCTTGTGGGACATTAAGTCTGTTACTACTCCTTGACAAAGCGTCATTAACAATTTAGAATCATGCGCCGAACCTTCCCATCCACTTAGAACGTATATGAATTCTAAATCAAAGTTACAAGTAGTTAATACATTTTGTGATATATTTTCGTGTCGATCACGATAACTAGCAACTTCACGCCTTGTTACCATTCCATGTATGTGTGTGCTATCAATAACTCCGATGCAATCCTAAAATAAATTCAAGAGTCCACACAAATAACAAAAATAATAACAACAATAACAGTAATAAAACATTTAGTACTTATCTTATAGTAAGGGTAAAATCGTGTACTCTCCAATATTTTAAGTGGCGTTGTATATCTAGGCT
The DNA here is from genome assembly GCA_963556465.1 of Berberis vulgaris. NCBI lineage: Eukaryota > Viridiplantae > Streptophyta > Magnoliopsida > Ranunculales > Berberidaceae > Berberis > Berberis vulgaris. The sequence continues at coordinate 49,248,884 of OY747132.1, forward strand.
TGGCTTTCATCTCTGGTGCTATTGTGTTTAAGGCCATAAGAACTTTGTTGAAATTTTTGCTTGTTGTGAAATGTGATGGCCCAAATGTGTATTCAGTTTGACAATATCGAGAATTTTAACCAACAGTGAGCAAAAATGTTGTAAGCATTTCTTTCAGATTCGTTTTCTTTCTAACAATATTACATAGCTTCATAAACACACCATGATACATATGATATAACTGCCGAAAGTGTTGAGGATCCTCGCTTAATACTTTATGTATATAATTGTATCCAATTCTTGTAATTGGTCGTCGGATTGGACGTTCAACATGGGCGTCATCTATGATAATCATTAATGCATTTAAAACTTTAGTAGTTGCTTCTATTGCCATCATTAACAACTTCATGGTTTCATAATACATTTCCTCCAATTCTTCAGTAGGGGCCTTCAAATTTGTATCTAGGAAAGGTGATGAAATATAATCGCTAAGTGACAGAGTTTGGTATGAGGTTTCATAAACCTCATTGTTATCATCAAACATGTTCTCATTTTCTTCAAGTACATATGTTCTAGCATCGGTACCATCGCCCAATCCAAGTGCATTTTTTCCAACAGTAATTTTCAAATAATCCATTGCGAAGATTTTTCATGTTTGGGTGGGACTGTTAAAAAAAGAACAAAAAAACATTTATTAATATTATGAAAGTGTAATTCATCGATATAAAATAAAATTAAACATAAATAAAATATCACCTTAAAGTAGTTTTCCCATACTTCATTATTAGCCGTGAACTTCTTTGAGAAAGCGTCCCATCCAAATCCAGAACTATAGCGCAAAAGATCAGCAAAAAATTGATATTGGTTCTTAAACCATTTCATGCGGTTCTGATAGTGTTTATAGGTTTTTGGCACCCAAGTTTCTCATTGAGAATTGGAAGTATCTTGGTTTTCACTGCCTGCTTTCTTATCGTACCACTAGCATCACGCCAACCATGTTTGATGCCTTCAACAAATAGTCCTAACAACATCTTGCTCTTTTGCAAGGTCCACTGGTTATATAGTTATATTGCCCATTTCCTTGTTTTGAATTTCCCATTTATGATGCTATTAGATAACAAGTTCCAAAGATTTTAACATAAATCACAAAGTAGATAATTTCAATATTATTACAAAGTAGATAATACCATCTACATCAAATAGTATGACAACTACCAATTTCTAAACATTGAAATAACTACTATGACTTTACCAAAAAATAAAAATAAAAAAATACTACTATGACAATATATTTACAGCACAAAAATAAAAATAAAAATGTAAGGAGTTAAGTTGCTAATAAGCAATACCACCATATACAATACAAAAAAATATGTAGCTAGTTTATGTTCTTTCATTATGAACAGTAGGCTACTATATGTACCCCAATATCTCAGTTAAGTTGTAACAAAATTTCACCATTTAACTCTCAATCACACTATAAACACCTCCACAACCAAAAAGAAATATCACCTGTAGCTAGTTTTATTTATTTATTTCTTCACATATCATTATGTGGCATTTTTTTTTTCACAAAAAAGATGTCAGATCCATGTGACCAGACCATACCACATTAGCTTCTCCTTGAAAACCACAAGAGATAACTTTTAGTGATATTTATTAAGAAGTAGACCCCATTCTCTAACAAACCCAGACAAATAAAAAATGTTTTCATCAGTGGTGGGTCTCCAAGCTCTTCTTGGAAAATTCTCAACTACATTCTTTATTTATTGCTTCCACTAGTTGATGCCTAACTCTTTGGATCACCACCATCGGTCCTTTCTCGTGATTCTTTCAATATATATTCAAGGAAAATCAATAGCAGAAACCATAAGACAAGATCACTAACAACTTAACTAGGCGAGCTTGCAACATATGAACTATCCAACATTTATGCATCCTATTTCACCTCAAAGCTCCATGGATTCGGTGGAAAATAATAGTGATCAAAGCTCCATGGATTCAATGTTTCAAAGTTCTATCATCTTTATCATCTCTATCTTTGTATGGAAGAAAATCTTCTTACTTCTATAGCAAAGTAGAATACTCAACTCTCCCCAATTTTTGTTCTGTTTATCTACTCAACTCTCTCCCTTACTTCATCGCACGTGTGGGCTTCTTCCTCCTTTCCCCCATTGCAAATCAACCCTTTCTTCCTCCTTTCCCCCATTGCCAATCAACCAAAAGTTTGAATTGGGGATATCCCTACATATTCCACACCAATGAGTTCAGCCAAGGTAAAGTCTCAGTTGATGGCACCCCAATCAGAGAATTCAAGAACCCAGAATCACTGGGTGTTCGATCGAATGGTTTGTGTTTATGTTTCTTCTCATCTCTCTTTGCATCATGGGGGTTAAAGTTTGCAAATCAACCAAAATAGGGATGGACTAGAGAACAACTCAATGCAAAGCTCTTGAATTGGGCTATTCAAAAGCTCCTCTCCTCAACTACAGATTACATACAACGATGGAAGAACAACTCAATGTGCGATTGACTCTGGCCAGCGTCGTGCTAGCCGGTAATGGAAGAACTTCAGATTATCTCATCATTCGATTTACCCCCAAGAACCCTTCGATTCACCCAGAGACAAAACCCTTCGATAAGCAAAGAGCACAGAGACTGACTCTTTGCGTTTGAGAAAGAGACAGAGTTTGAAGAAAAAACTATGGCTCAAAGAAAAAAGCCTTATTCTGTTTCTGTGTTGAATCACATGAAAAAACCCTAATAAAAAAAAAGGATGGAGACACAAACAAAGACAAAACAAATTTTTTTTTGTTTGAAAAACATGACAAAAACAAATAAAAAATTGAAGAGATAAAGGGAAAAAAGGTTGGATTAACATACCTGAAACAAAGAAGAAACCGAGCCGATGGAGAAACCCAAACTTGAAACGCAGAGAGAAATTGAAATCCGAGGGGGAGAGGCTAGATTTGAAAAGGGTTTTGGTATTTATACCTTCACACAAATCTTTCAAAATCCACCAATTCAACAAATCCATCAAAATTCATTGCCTTTTGAATACCCCCTGATTTTGGCGGTCTTTTGAAAAACATGAATTGACTACTCCCTGATTTTGATGGATTTTAAAACAATCTTTTAAAATTTGTATTTGAATACCCCTAGATTTACATATATTATTTTAAATCCTTAATTGAATAACCGTGAATTTTAATGAATTTTAAAATCCTTCACAGTCTATTAAAATTCATAATTGAATACCACCCTCTAAGGAGTAAGGAGGAAGGAGAAGGAGAAAATAAGAAAAGAAGGAGGAGAAGGAGAAAATAAACTTTAGTCGATTCAGGAAATCCGAGCTTAAACCATGCTCGTATCCGTCTACTTAAGAGCCGTTATTAGAAAAGCCTATTTGAGTGTTAGCATGTTAAACTCAACTTACCCTGTGTGGGTTATTGAATCTGTTGAGTAAATTTATACGAGTAAGTGTCATCCGATAATCCCAAGCAGGTGGTAAGACTTGGTTGTGTTATATTCCATGATGGTGTGATCCTTGGCAAAGCGATAAGTCTTGTGGAACATAATCGTAAGACTAGATGGAATCTCCAAAATAAAAAACACACGTTCGTACGCCTTGGCTGTGGCTACTTCCCATTGGTGATTGCCAATGTGTTCGTAAGACTCGCGAACTAGAGCATTAGGTTCGTGTTAGTAAGTTTCATTGGAATGCGACGACCTAAACTTTCAAGGTTTTTGAACGTTATTTGAAAGTGTAGTTCTCTTTTAAAAAAGTAATAAAAGCTTGTGGCTTGCGAGACCTTTCCACCGAGGAAGTAATTGGTTGGGACCAATCAAATCTCGACATAGGTAAACTTCGTTATATCTGTGTGGTATTGTCATTTCCCATATCATTACGTTGCTTATGCAAGTTTGCTTATTTTACTACTTTTGATATCTCATTTTGGATTGTTAAATTTTACAAATCATAATTTAGCTCGATTTGTGGGTCAAGTTTTGTATCTACTTTCAAAAGTATTTCTTTAGATTAGGTTTTAGATCTCAAGACTTATGAAACTACCAAGACCTAAAGTAGAATCATTTCATACTCCACACCTATCTTTGAACATTTTATTCGCGTTAAGGTTTATGAGATTATTTTGAGCACGGAGTAACAACCAAGTATTCATATAGCCTCATTGTCCTAACATTATTTCGCAAAAGTTTTTTTAAAGATAAAATATTTTCAAAATAGACTATTTACCCCCACTCTAGTCTTGTTCATCTTATCTTATTTTTCTCATAACCCCTCCCACCCCACATGTCGTCGACAGGGTTCAAACTAGGGTTGAACAAAAAACCGACCAAACCGATTAAATCGAACGAACTGATCAAAACCAAATCGATTGGTTCGGTTTAAATTCGGTTCGGTTTCGGTTTTCGATTTCTATGTGATTGTAACTGACCAAACCGAATATATATAATAACTAATATATATTTTATATAAAAATAATATAATATGTTTAAAATAGTCGGTCAGTTTGGTTTTATTTCGGTTTTGGTTTGGTTTTAGTCGGTTTGGTTCGGTTACGAATTGCATAAATTAAAATCGATTCGGTTTCGGATCGGTTTTGTTAATGGTCGGTTTCGGTTTAAAACCGACTAAAGTCGGTTCGATTCACGATTTAGGTGAAAAACCGAACCGGTTCGATTTTTCAACCCTAGTTCGAACCCTAAACTTGGATAATATCTGCCACACGCCTACCAGCTGAGGTAGTACCCCATTTGGCATCTTTGGGCACTTTCATTGACATATGTGAAGATACCTTTGCATTTTTAGTTTGTAATTAGCTTTTTGTTTGATAACCTAGAAAATCTAGCTCAAAAAAATTTTCTAGGTAAAAATTCATTTGCAGTGTTTGATTAGCCAAACAAACAGGAAAACATTCCTCTGTTTTGCTTGATTTGGTTTCAGTATATATACATATATATATAAATCCAATGATCCATGTAAATTTGATAAAAAATAATGGAGGAGATGAACACAAATCCAACGGTTGCGACTTAATTGATTTGTTGTAGAACATGTAATTTTGAATGGAAGCCAAACTCGTTAGTTAAATGGAAAAGTTGAATTTGAGTGATATTGTCTAAACGCTTGTACCAAAATCTAATAACAGCGTGATTGCCCAATTAAAATCAAAAGCTACCATGGGTACTGAGGTACATTCAAATTTTATTTTTCGTTTAATCCTTAGCCAATTTATTATACGGAAAATAACTTTTAAGGTATATTTTTCACAAAATAGACCATTTAGATACTGTAGTCGATGCAATTGCTAATTTTGTGCCTGCTTTTATACTTTTATGACCAACAACGACTCTTTTATTAATCCAGGTTAATCCATAGTCAGAAGACAATTTTACCTTTCTTAAACATATAAAAAACCTACTTTTATACATTCATTACCAACAAAGACTTTTTTTATTATTAATTATTCTAATTATGACTAACCAATTGCTGGTTGGGTTAGGCTATATAAGTTGATAATTTATAGCCTATTATTTCTACAATCACTCTTCAAAACATATCTAATGGAGCAAGAAGAATGATCATATTGTTCTTATTTATTTATTTATTTATTTTATTATTATTATTATTATTATTATTATTATTATTATTATTATTATTATTATTATTATTATTATTATTATTATTATTATTATTATTATTATTATTGATGTGTTAAAATCCTGTCCTGTGAGTTTGACCTGCAAAATAGATGTTAGAATGCCAAATACCACCTTTTTAGTAGCTGAAGGCATTCCGATGCTCAAGTCAATAACTCTGTTTGAAGAAGGAAGTAAATCTGGACAAAACTCAGTAAAAGTTGCATACCTTTGTTGACTATTTCCTTTACCTTATGTAATGGTCGTTGTTAATTCTCTGCGTAACTTGCATGCGAGGCACAACGGAAGGAGATGTTCTTCGTAACAATCTCCTCTTTTATGAAGATGTGTCTGTGGAAGCGTAATTCCCTCCACAATTTTTTTCTTATGTAACGTTCATCTTCTTTATAAGAGAACTCGTGCGCGCCCAAATTTGGGCCATAATTACGACTTTTTTTTTTTTTTTTTTTTTTTCTGATGGGCCCCGTTTAGGCTTATATGATTAGTTTTGCCTTCTTGGGTTCTATGAGCTGGCTTGGTAGTGTGGTACTTGACCCTTGTGATGGATGTTTCCTGCCACGTGTATGGCTGTTGATGATACACCAAAATAGTCTCTCTTCTACACCGTACAGGTGTCATGATGATCTCGAGAAATATTAGGCCCAAACGTCAGCCCGACACTGATCCGGCCCAACTAGTTCTAAGCCCGCACAATGCAGTCCACCAGACGAACCCAAAATCATTACAGCCTGCTAAGCCCACACATCTCATAGCTATCCTCAACACCCATAAGCCCTGCTAAGGCACGTATATCGATGATCAACTTCGAACAGGCAAGACAACAACACTTTGCTTCCAACTAGGAGGTAAATACCAGATTATGTCACACATGGAGACTTCTATCTATGGGCTACTATCTTATTGGGAACTATCTCTCGCCTATTTAGGAGCACAAGTTTAACAGGGAAACTCTCATTCACAGCACAATTCCTAATTTGATAAGGATTATCACAAAGATCTCCTTCCCTAAACTACACCATCGATGGCCTGATCGAACCAGGACACCAACACTGAAAATAAGAGACAAGGTTGGTATTTAAGCTAAGGTACACTACAAATTCCCTGTTTACAACATTACGCCTTCATCAGATCCCTGTCTGACTTTAGCATCGGAGTGCCATCAGCCACCACAATGGCGGTCCGTTGGTCTGTGGCTCACGTGCGTTCCTTGTGCAGGTTAGCAGGTAAATGTCAAGCAGGGAGCGAAAATTGACTACATCAGTTGGTGTCGTCCATGGGGACGACAAAGTTTCTGACTAATCATTAGCATCATCTCTCTTCAGAACACAAGAAGATGGTGACTACAAGATCACGTAACAATAGAGAATAAGGGGAGACATCAAATGCTCAGATTGGCGCTATACCGCCGCTCTCAGCGGTGCCAATGACACATGGACAATAAGTTCACACCCCCGCGCTAACAACGACAATGACAGACCCCATGATAGATTTATTGTTGTCTCAAATACAGCAAATCGCCAAAATAGTGGAGGCTCTCATACAGTAGAACCCTCCTCTTGCTAACGGAGACCAGAAGTAGCACAGGTCCCCGTCTCCGGAAGACAACAGAGAGCAAACATAGTAGAGTCAAGCCCTTGTTAGTTCTCATTGGACTAGAGAAGGTGGCGCAGCTAACACGAAACTGACTTTCTGGGCACACTGGCTCGCCCCGCAAAACCTTCTCCGCAAGGGGCACATGACCCAAATGTGCTATATCGCCTATCTGTTCCACCTCTCATGGAACGTATCATGAACGAGGCTCTACAAAAAAAAGTTCACGCCTTCGAAGCTCAACTTCTATGACGGGACTACCGTCCCATTCGATCACTTGCGCCATTACCAGCATGTAATGGCACTTAAAGAAGGATCTGAGTTGGTGATGTGCAGAACTTTCCCTACCAGCCTAAAGAAGTCAACACTAACATGGTTCCACAGTCTCCTGCCAAAGTCGATTGACTCATTCAAGGCACTGGTGATGGAATTCTTGACGCGCTTTGTCGATAGTCAGCGTCTCCGAAAATGCCCACACTACATACTCTCTCTGAAGCAGAGATCCAATGAGACACTAAGAGAGTAGTCATGCACTTCCACGATGAGCTGACGCTCATTGACGACTGCTGCGACGACATAGGCGTGATGAATTTTACCGCGGGCCTAAAAGAAGGAAAGTTTGATGACTTCCTCACCTTGGAACCCCTATTGGATATGGAGGAACTCCTGACGGGCGCACAAAGGTACATCACCTTAGAAGATATGAGAATAGTGAGAAAGAAGTAGAAATTGAGAAGAAGCCTTCCGATCCTAAAGAAAGGAAGGAGGGAAGAAGGCGAAAGGACGAAGAAAGAAGCAAGCGAAAGCGCAATGACAACAGGTCAGACCCTGGTTGGGCCAGGCTAGAGAAAACTTCCAACTATGTTGCATCCAGATCCATGACCCCTTCAATTCTAGCTTATTGGACGTCTGAATTCCATGAAAAACTGGAAATATCTGAAATAACCCCCAAAACAACGCGGGGACCCCTCCAAACGTGACAACAACAAGTACTGTTCATACCATAAGGAGGGTGGCAATGAAATGAATGACTGCAAGAGTCTAAGGTATGAGATCGAATACTGGATCCCCAGGGGCAAACTAAAGGAATTTATGGGTGTAGAGAAGCGTCCAGACTGACCCATGGATAAGGGAGAGGCAGATAAGGAGATTGAGAAGGAAACTCCGGGCATAATCTATGTTCTTCATGGAGTCGGATCAGATGAAAACTAGTCGAACAGATCCCGCAAATGATAGGAGCGTAATTAGGCTATTTTTAATACCATATTTCTATATGTATTCTTGGGCATTACTTGTTAAGTATGGTAATAATTTCTATTTTCGTGTTTGTGTAAGTTTCCAATTATAAGATTCCAAAATAGAAGCTAAGTGAAGCAAATTAGCAATTTAGAAATACTGATTACAAAAGGAAACCACGCAAGGAAGGAAGCTAAAAAGAAAACAATTATAAAAGGGACAATACCTGCACTGAAGCAAGGATCAATCCACAGTAGCAAGCATCCATCTACAGTTTCCTCATCACAGCCGCAACAAGCCTCATCTTCCTCGCAATCCAGCCAACACCATCATCCACCCACCTTCTCGCCATCAGCTAGCAACCAATGTCTCCTCCTCCTCGCAATCATACAATCCCTTCTTCCATCATCACCATCAAACCCCTTCCTCCTCGCAACAATCATCACAACCAACAAACCATCGTCGAGCCGTCCTTCCATTACTTTCTCGCCATAACACCACCATCGGTATACCCTTTTTTCTTAACCCAACATCCCATCGTCGCCATTCCTCTTATTACCTCCATCAGCCACAGTCACACACACAGCCGAAGCAACACAGACAGAGGAGTGGACCTGAGATCGCGAGAAAGAAGAAGATATTTATTTCTCTTTCTCTCTGCTATTCGCACCCCATCAGTCCACTCAGTACCACCACACACGATGACATTGTTTTGTTTCTTCTTATCTCTTTACTTATTTTAGTTTGATTATTGATTATGGATTACTGTTTCAACATAATTAATATGTCTAGCAAAACTTCTCTTAATTGGGGGTGGATTCGAAGCCCTGAACATGTGTTTTATAAATTAATTGAATTTAATCTTCCTTGCTATTAGTTATTGTGTTTTGCTTAATTGCGTTATAGAGAACTTTTCTTTGTATAAAGGTGACCAACTTAGTAAGCATGCTAGGATCTGGGGCCAGAGTATAGGAGAGTTTCACCTAATTGTTATAATCCTTTACTCAAAAGTAGTAAATACCAAGGAACATTGGTAAGGTTAAGTAAAAACCTAGGTAAGAACAAGATGCTGATCATATTTGTAATTTTCTAGTCAATGTTCATATTTTCCACAAACCTTAATGATCTTAGATTGTTATCTAACTTGCAATTCCTGATTAGATAGCATGATAAGAATAGTTTGAAAGCGACGCTAAGTTTAATTCAACGAACTTGGGAAAATAATAAGATTAATGCAGTGCTGATCACGGTTAATCTTGAGCATTGTCTCTCATGAGTTAGCAAGTGATTATTGAAGATTGATTTATGAGCATATGTTTGGTGTGTGGAGATAAACCCTTAGCTAATTTCTCATCTTTGCCATCCCTTTAGTTTTATTATCATTATAGTAATTTTCATAGTTTAACTTAGAAAATCCAATCCCCCATTATTTACTTAATTAGGTTGTTAGTTATCTTTTAGTGCTAGTTGACAAACCCTCTAATCCCCGGTCCAGAACGATCCCTACTTATTCTATACTACAATCACAAAGCAAGGTATTAAGTTGTGTGCTACTAAAATAGCGCATCAGCAAGCAGACTCTACTGGAGATGCAGACACAACCCCCAGACGAGGACAAACACGTTTACTACTCAAGGGTGAAAAACCCCATCCCCACCTTAACCTTTACTGACAAAGACCTCGAAGGCGTCCGCACACCGCACAATGACGCTCTCGTCATTTTGCTCTCTATTGCAAGGTGGGAAATTGATGCGGATTTAACTAACCTAAATAAATAGGTTAATTTAACCCACTTGTAATAACCGCAAGTGCACGGTGCCTAACTGGTAGACAACGGCAAGTACGGGTCGATCCTACGAAGAAGGTGGATGCAATTGAAATTTAGAAATTATCTAAACTAATTTAAATGGAAAAGGGGTTACAACATTTTTAAAACTACACTAAAAAATAAGAAAAATAAAATAAAATAAAAGATAGACGAGATGGGTTTTGTGGGCTTGGACTCACCAATGAGTTAGCAAAAAATATTTTAAATCTAAATTACTGAATTTAAAACGAGAAGCTTTAGGGATGAGAATCCCTTGCTTACACCGAATATGTGATCGTTAAAATCCAATTCAATTTATATCATGTTTCTATCAAACATTAACAAATTATTTCAAGCAAATACGCTCTTACCAAGTATTAAGTGTCTTTTTAGGGCACACTTAATCAAAGTTTAAGCTTAATCTTTTTAGCACATGCTTTGAATATTGAAAAATGTAATTCTAACTACCAAACATATCAAGATTAATTTCTCGAACATGCAAAGTGAAAGCAATTTATCAAAAATTCAGAAATAAATTGTAATTAACAATTAAGCACACAATTCAGTAAAATAAATCAAAATAACTTATACAACCCATTTAGTTTGTCACAAACTCGATGTGGTGGTACTCAGCAGATCAGCAGGTGGTCCGAACACGAATCCCGAGTCAAATGGTCCCAAAACGCTCTGTGGTGGTACAGAGCAGAACCGGGGGTGTGAATAGCCAAAAACGGTTTTGACTCATTCTCCCGCCTCTGCTACAGTGATGCTATAGTACTCGCTCCGCCTTCTTCTCCAGCGAGACAGCACCGCTCGCGGTGTTGATTTCTGCTCCTAGTGAGCTTCCGCAGTCTTCAAACCGTCTCCAAAACCTGAAAAAGAGAGAGAGAGGTTGAGGAAACAGTGCTATACAAACAAGAAAAACAGAGAAGGACGAGGAACAGGGACTCCCTGTTTCTGCTTGCGAGCTCTGTCTCGCGAGGAGGTGGCGGTGGTGCTCGGTCTGGTCGTGACGGTGGTCGTGAGAGATGAGGACAAGAAGGAGGTCGAGACGAAGAGAGGACAGAGAGGAGAGGAGGAGCAGGGTCTGTGGCTCTGTCGCGAGGCGGAACAGAGTCGCGTTGATGGCGGCTCTGTTTCGCGGTGGTTGTGGTGGTGGTGCTCGTGCGGAGGTGGTGGCGGTTGTGTGGACAGGGGAGAGGAGCAGAGAGTGGTGGCGGAGTGAAAGTTTGACACGAAACAGGGTTGTCACGCCCCTGTTTCGTGGTGGTGGCGTGATGACGGTGGCGGAGCTCGGTGGTGGCGAGGTGACTGTCCGGAGATGGTGTTGTTTGATCGGGTGATGGTGGTGGCGAGGTGGTGATTGCTGAGTGAGTGGTGATGGATAGGTGGTGATGGTGATTGTGAATCACCTTGAGAGAGGAAGAGGTTTTGATATTTTTCTAATTCTTTTTCTTCCCTTATCTTCCTCCCCCTTTTCTCACCCTATTATCTTCTATTTATAGAAAATTATCAAGATGAATAGGGATAAAATGAGAGAATGATTCATCAATATATAATTTGGGGAAGGATTGGGCTTGGCATTAGGTTTGGATTTAGGTTATGGATTAGGTTATGAATTAGGTTTTGGGTTTAGGTTATGAATTAGGTTTCGGGTTTAGGTTTGTGACTGTTTTATACCACCGTTGGAATCGATTAATTGTTGTTCGTTAACTTGTCGCGTTAATATGATTTCATCGTTTACGCTCAAATTCCTACAAAGACATGAAAACGAAATAATTACTATAAAATATAATAATCGAAACACTAACATGTATAAATTAAGGGATATATTATGTAATAATTATGTGAATATCAAATACCCCCAAACCTATATTTTGCTAGTCCTCGAGCAAAACAATAAAAAGAAAATCCTAACTCACTTTCGCAGGAATCATCGGTTGCACTTACCTTAAACGTGCAACAAAGCTTTAAACCCCTAGATTACCTCTAGTGGACGAGTTATAGTCTCGTGAGGGTTTCCAGAAATGTTACCCACAAACATTACTGATTCAATCAAAACTTGGTTAAACAGTGTTCATTTTAAAACTTCAAGAAATGCAAGAAACCAACAGTGTCATTTTAGTGTATCAACAAATTTCCAAATAATTTAATATTCTCCACAAGTTAGAGACAAATTTACAATCATCCTCAACTCAATGTGTGTGTGTGGATGACACTATCAATATAACTTTTCATTTCAGAGTAAAACAATGACTAAATCTCCTGTAGAAAGTTTGTTTTGACTTCAAACCTCTCATGTCACTCACAATAAAACACTCAGAGATTTGGTATTTCACTCAGTTTATATGTGAGGAAAAAAGTAAATAATGGAAAACAATCATCTCACATATAGTAATATGAAGAACGGACTTTTCAAGAATGGAATGAACATGATCTCATGGACAGGAATATCAATTACTTTTGGGAATGTTGAATTAAACACCGTAGGTCTTGGTTATTAAATCTCCACATCTACAGAACCAACCTTTACCTAAGATCAACTAGGACTTTGTTGGGTTATAATGGGGCTTGGGTAATGGTTAATAAGGAATGTCAAAGGATTCTAAGAAAAGTATCTAGGAATGTATACACCCATTATACGAACAATTAGGGCTGTCAAGAATAAACCGATGTTGCGCACCATCAATTTTTTCTTCATTCTCACATTTTTATCCTCATCGAAGAATCTTTTTTTTTTTTTTTTTTTGTTTGTTTGTAACTATTTTTCTTTTCAACACTTTTTTTTTTTTTTTTTTATCAATAGAGGATTTATGAAATATCTCATATTTTGCTTTTTGATGCCCTTTTTACACCAAGTATATCCATCCATACACATTCCCAGAAACGTTGGGTAAAGGTTAATGAGTTAACAAATAAAAGTTATTCTAAGGCTCAAAAGGCTACAAAAAGGTTAGTTAAAAGGCTAGTTAATGGTCTAAAGAAAAAATGCCTAGATCACTTCTTAAATTCGGGTAAGTATTATGACATCTCAATTGAATAAGCCAAGAAGTTCTAGTGTAATAATTCAATTTTGATGTCATTCCCAAAGCAATTGATCAGAAAAATGAGAATAATGAGATCATCAACGAGATAATACGGACTCAAGAAAAATCAGAGCTTATGTATAACCCTCAGAAAAATAGAAAGGTTCAAAACTTTCAGGGTTAAGTCTCCACTATTATTCTAAGGTTTTCTAGCATATATTTCACTCATCAACTTCAAGTTATGCTAACATGGCTCATGGTGCAAGATAATTGAGTTGAAAAATCTCATGAACTAGATCTAACTTAAAGATCATACTAAACTTTCAGTCTTTATCAATATACCAATATGTCAAGTTAGCTTGCATTTTCTTGAGCATAAAACATTTAAAATCCATTTTCATACTCGTAAAAGACCAAGTTTTCTTGACAGAAAAGCAAATATTATTATTATTATTATTTTTTTTTTTTAAGAATAGGAAAAGAAAACACTACGAAAAAATGAAAAATTCACCGACTCATGAACCCTACCCCCAAACCTAATCCAAACATTGTCCTCAATGTTTAATAAAATAATCTGACAAATGAATGAAGTAAGTACATGAGAGGAGGTTAGAACAGTATTACCGCGGTGAAGATTTACCAATTTCCAAGAAGTCATCCATCAATGAGGCTCACTAATATAAGAATTATGGAGTTTTCATTAGAAATCGATAAACTGTAGATTCGACACAAACAAAGAAAACTAAAAAAAGGCAAGTTGTAAGTCAAAACTGTTACGGAGCTAACGAGTATGAGTGAAACACAACTAAATAGGGTACTCAAAAATCAATCCAGACTAACAGCAAAGACACACAACTAAAGCTAGGCTGCCTCCTAGGAGCGCTTGGTTTACCGTCATCAGCCCGACAAATATTCTTCCTAAAAAATGGTGTATCGAATAGTGGAGAGGAAGAACATGACAAACACTTAGTCCATGGTCGTATATCAACAACCTGAACAGTTGAGGATCAGTCCACCAAAATATAGCAATCACATGGGGCACCAAATACACTAGGACATTCCAAAAGTGACTAGTAGTCATACACAACAGATGATCATTGCGTGCTCCAAAAAGAAAACATCCTATGTCTTGTTCCAAATCAGAAGATTGAGTAATTTTCACAACAGGATGGTGAAAACTGAAATCCTCAATACAACACAAGGGATCGGTGAAAGTAGCCTTAGTAAATGGGAATGTGATGCAAGTAGATGAGACGATGGATATATCAGGTGGTACAAGCTCATCACATGAATCATATAGAGATATTGGTCTAGACAACTCATCACCTGAAAATGCATACCTGAGGGTGTCAGGTAATTGTTTAAGGTCAAGCTCAGGTGGCTCAACTGATGGGACTAGTTTTGACTCACTGAGTGGAAGAGGCTTCACTTTAGACTTCCATTTATAACTAGGATCCACAATGGGGACCGAGTCAAGCAAATCATTGACTTCCCTAATGGAATCATCAACATCAAAGTCTAAACTAAATTGAGTCAAACAAGCCTCTAAACAGTCAAGGGGAGACTCTAAAGAATGTTCACAGTTTGATTCGATGCATGAGTCACTAGGGAGGCATGAGTCAACATGGGAAGGAGATGTCTGTAGTGTCTCAGAATCTATAGGTTCATCAAGAAATGAGGCTTTATCAGCATTCGTATGAGAGGATGATGCAACCTGTGTAAAATTGGGTGAGGATATAATAACACTGATGTCAGGCATTCCTACTACCTGATTGTCAACCAGTTTTCCACTCCTAAGGGTAGTAGTAATGGATTGGGCATCTTCACTGTCCGGCTCAGATGTGCCACTAATTTCATATTGACCGTTTGGGTTGGAAATAGGTTGGCTAGGGAATATTTCTGACTCTATCTCAGGAAGTGACTCAGCTATCTGACTCAAAGTCATCTCAAGTTTTCGGATAGTTTGAGAGTTTTGTTGATAAATAGTTGTCAATTCTGTGATATCATGAGAATTTTGCACAAGTATTTCTCCTGTTCGCTCTATAAAAATTTTCATGATATCCTCTAACTCATTATCAGGAATGAAAGCTTGAGGAGTCTGAGGAGTGTCTAGAGGGCCTTCATGGTACTGACCATGAGCCCATGAGAAGTCAGGATGATAGGCTAGACCTGGGTTGTAATAATCTAAATATGGATCATAATCAGGTCGTCGCATGTCATAAAATGAATTGACTTGCTCGGAAAAATAGGCTGGATAATCCCTTGTGTTCATTTTTTTTTTTGAAAGCACTAACTCTAAAAATACACACAGGCTCACATGCAATCAGCAACCAATAAATGCACAAGAAACATGCCTCCCTAAGCAATCAACGTTTTTTAGATCAATTATCTTTTTATCTTTGGGGGACAATTATTTCTTATGTAATCTTTATGACACAGCAATGGGTGCTACAAGTTGATCCTAAGAGTGTACACTTTACACCGCAAAGTTCAAAATCAGTAGGCTAGAGTTTTGTTTCAAAGAAACCGGATTATCGCACAAGAAAAGGAGGTCACAATGGTCCAATTAAGTACTTCCTTGTGCTACCGCTCTGTAAGCCAATAGATGTGAGAACGATGTGATGTTAAATGCACACTTGAGGCTTGTGTTCCTAACCAAAAACTGTTGGTTACACCAATCCTTCTTGTGGATCGTAGCTTACTTATGACTCGGCGTACCGGGTAAATTACCCTTGTGGCAGTGGCCTCTCGGAGTTCATTGAATGATTAAACCCATCGTCACTTTTAGCAGCGGTCAACACAAAAATTATTGGATTCACCTTAGTCTTGGTTGTCATATGAACACCGTACCTAAAAAATGCTCTATCTAACTTGCTAATTGATTTTAATTATGTTAGGATATTGGTTGCACACAGCTGGAGTGATGAGGTGGGGATATCAAGTCCCACCAGTTTCTATTTATAAGCTGGGTCTGCTTATTATGAATTACTAAAGTTTAGCATCCACAATTATAGAAATTTAACAACCAATCACACAATTTCAAACAATTACACCAAGCACCCTGGTCGCTAATACGTTGCGTGTGATAGAAATACTTACAGTGTACGTATTTCGTTCTACACAAAAAGTTAGCACAATTCAAAAAAAGTCCGACTTCTTTTTATCTATTTCACTCAACACACAAGCACATGCAAATAAATTTACTGGTCTTGGTCTTAGAAGTCGGATTTTTAAATCATAAAAATTATTGGGTAACAATTAGAATTGTTTCCCTATAATTTCTTTTGACTTAGAGAATTTTAGGTTTTTTTTTTTTTTTTTGTGATTAAACAAAATGAAAAACAGAAAAATTTAAAAATTATTACACCACACACTCGTAAAACGAGGTGAAAATAAAACTAAAACTCTCCTCACAAAAATAAAAATAAAATGTGCTTAATGTTTTTGCAGGATCGTCCAATTTCCTCGAGAAGCGCGTATTCTGCAAAATCAAACACAAAATGAGTGTAAAAAGAACTTAATAAAATAAAAATAAATTTTTTTTTTGAATTTTTTTGTTTTTGTTTTTGTTTTTTTTTATTTTTTATTTTTTTATTTTTAATTTTTATTTTTTTTTATAATTAGTGAAAATAAATCTTAAATTCAATTACACCGCAACCTTCCCCGGCAACGGCGCCAAAAACTTGATGCGGATTTAACTAACCTAAATAAATAGGTTAATTTAACCCATTTGTAATAACCGCAAGTGCACGGTGCCTAACTGGTAGACAACAGCAAGTACGGGTCGATCCCACGAAGAAGGTGGATGCAATTGAAATTTAGAAATTATCTAAACTAATTTAAATGGAAAAGGGGTTACAACATTTTTAAAACTACAATAAAAAATAAGAAAAATAAAATAAAATAAAAGATTGATGAGATGGGTTTTGTGGGCTTGGACTCACCAATGAGTTAGCAAAAAATATTTTAAATCTAAATTACTGAATTTAAAACGAGAAGCTTTAGGGATGAGAATCCCTTGCTTACACCGAATATGTGATCGTTAAAATCCAATTCAATTTATATCATGTTTCTATCAAACATTAACAAATTATTTCAAGCAAATACGCTCTTACCAAGTATTAAGTGTCTTTTTAGGGCACACTTAATCAAAGTTTAAGCTTAATCTTTTTAGCACATGCTTTGAATATTGAAAAAGGTAATTCTAACTACCAAACATATCAAGATTAATTTCTCGAACATGCAAGGTAAAAGCAATTTATCAAAAATTCAAAAATAAATTGTAATTAACAATTAAGCACACAATTCAGTAAAATAAATCAAAATAACTTATACAACCCATTTAGTTTGTCACAAACTCGATGTGGTGGTACTCAGCAGATCAGCAGGTGGTCCGAACACGAATCCCGAGACAAATGGTCCCAAAACGCTCTGTGGTGGTACAGAGCAGAACCGGGGGTGTGAATAGCCAAAAACGGTTTTGACTCATTCTCCCGCCTCTGCTACAGTGCTGCTACAGTACTGCTACAGTACTCGCTCCGCCTTCTTCTCCAGCGCGACAGCACCGCTCGCGGTGTTGATTTCTGCTCCTCGCGAGCTTCCGCAGTCTTCAAACCGTCTCCAAAACCCGAAAAAGAGAGGGAGAGGTTGAGGAAACAGTGCTATACAAACAAGAAAAACAGAGAAGGACGAGGAACAGGGACTCCCTGTTTCTGCTTGCGAGCTCTGTCTCGTGAGGAGGTGGCGGTGGTGCTCGGTCTGGTCGTGACGGTGGTCGCGAGAGATGAGGACAGGAAGGAGGTCGAGACGAAGAGAGGACAAAGAGGAGAGGAGGAGCAGGGTCTGTGGCTCTGTCGCGAGGCGGAACAGAGTCGCGGTGATGGCGGCTCTGTTTCGCGGTGGTTGTGGTGGTGGTGCTCGTGCGGAGGTGGTGGCGGTTGTGTGGACAGGGGAGAGGAGCAGAGAGTGGTGGCGGAGTGAAAGTTTGACACGAAACAGGGTTGTCACGCCCCTGTTTTGTGGTGGTGGCGTGATGACGGTGGCGGAGCTCGGTGGTGGCGAGGTGACTGTCCGGAGATGGTGTTGTTTGACCGGGTGATGGTGGTGGCGAGGTGGTGATTGCTGAGTGAGTGGTGATGGATAGGTGGTGATGGTGATTGTGAATCACCTTGAGAGAGGAAGAGGTTTTGATATTTTTCTAATTCTTTTTCTTCCCTTATCTTCCTCGCCCTTTTCTCACCCTATTATCTTCTATTTATAGAAAATTATCAAGATGAATAGGGATGAAACGAGGGAATGATTCATCAATGTATAATTTGGGGAAGGATTGGGCTTGGCATTAGGTTTGGATTTAGGTTATGGATTAAGTTATGAATTAGGTTTCGGGTTTAGGTTATGAATTAGGTTTCGGGTTTAGGTTTGTGACTGCTTTATACCACCGTTGGAATCGACTAATTGTCGTTCCTTAACTTGTCGCCTTAATATGATTTCATCGTTTACGCTCAAATTCCTACAAAGACATGAAAACGAAATAATTACTATAAAATATAATAATCGAAACACTAACATGTATAAATTAAGGGATATATTATGTAATAATTATGTGAATATCAGAAATGAAAAAGACCCTAGTGGATATGATAAGCTCCATCAATGTCTTGTTCTACAACGTGTTTTGCAATATGGACCTCAAGAAGGAGAACCTGACATCCTCAGATTACCCGCTAATCGGATTTCATGGAGAGAAATGCTTTTAGATCGGGAAGATAAGATTAATAGTTGTAGCAGGAGAGCCACAACTGAGAAAAGTCATGTTTTTGGACTTCATGGTAGTGGACGCACTGTTTGCTTGCAACCTTATCCTGTGAAGACCATGACTCCACCAGATGGAAGCAGTAGTCTCTGCCATTCACCAGTGCGTGAAGTACACCGCTAACCACTCAGAAGGAACAATACGTGGGGACCAACCAACGACATGAGGCTGCCATTACGCTGCATTGAAGCAGATAAAATGTTTCCAGATCCAACTGGAGCCCACATGGCAATTTGAACTTTAGCCAGAC
The DNA here is from genome assembly GCA_963556465.1 of Berberis vulgaris. Taxonomy (NCBI): domain Eukaryota; kingdom Viridiplantae; phylum Streptophyta; class Magnoliopsida; order Ranunculales; family Berberidaceae; genus Berberis; species Berberis vulgaris. The sequence goes on from OY747132.1 coordinate 49,268,266, forward strand.
CCAAAGACTGTGGGCAAGTCACTCCACTCACATAGAGACAAGATCCCAACAACGGTGGCTCAACTCAGAAATGCCGGACATTCAAACGTCACGAGAGCAATCCGCCCTTCAACCCAGCAAAACGGAGAGGTCAATGTAGACGGGAGCACAACCCCCCGACAGTCAGTCGACGTGGAAATAAACTCCCACGCAAGGTTTACTCTTCAGTAACCTCAGCAAAGTGTGGCAGTTTGCTGAAGGTACCAACGATCCAGGAAGGGCCATGTGAATTCACTTCAGGGCCGGGTCGACCTCTCTTTTCCAACAATTACTCTATTCAATTGTTTATTTCCTTTTTCGTAGTCAATGTAGAGTTTTAGTTCTTATAAGATTATATGATTTGTAATCATTTAAGAAATAAAAAAAGAATTATGCAAACACACTCTATTGATTACTGGAAAGATGTAACAATGATCGCCCTGAGACGGATACAAAAGACTACAAACTACAAGCATCTGAATCTGATGCAACATACAGTAAAAACTCGCTTAAACAATCCAACTCCGGAAGAAGACAACAAAGTACCGAAAGTGGACTCCGCAACCTCTCCGAAGAACATTCACCATGAGCAAAAAACAGGATGAAGGAATGGTATGAGCAAGAACATGATGAAATAATGCGTCCAATTCAATGCCTCTATGTACAACCCCTCAAATATGGACTGAGGTGGTACAAAATCAGCAATCGGGGGCCCTGCGAAACTCCAGCCGAAGCTACAGCCAACTCACACGCTAGATCCGCTCAACCAGGCGAACTTGGGACAAGTATCCGGTTGAAAAGATCGAGTGCACTCTCCCGCTGCAAGGATGAGAGGGGTGTCTAGGAGTCAATGGCCCACTCCGACAGGTCATGTCCAACTCCACACCAACCTGTGATCTCGAATTCCAGCGCAGCGCAACGAGACGGGGCTAATCGAGAATTGATGGAGGCAACCGCTCCAAAGTTGGCTGCTGGTATTATCTCTGTAATTAAGCGCTTCGGAGCATTGACAGGACATTGGTACATACACGATGGACTCATCCCTTTGGAGGAAGTCTGTACTTCTTCTTCGCAACATGAGAAGAGATTACAAGGACTCTGCGAACCAATTGGGTGCTCACCCAGAATAGGTGACCGTGCATAACAACAAGTCTTATTACGACTCATCGGTGCAAATGTCAGAACAATCGAAGACTCCAGCGTTGGAGATCTCTATTCAGCCATTGGAAAACCCAAAACATGTTCTTTTAGTAAGAGCATTTGAGGAGGTGCGCTCTGTCGAAGATAATACTTACAACGATGAAGAAAAACCATTATATAGACACATTGGTTCACCAAACTGGCGCTTTAGCTTTAACTGTTAGCATTGAATACCGTATGGGAAATGATGAAACTACGATTCCCAAGGAAACTGCACTTGATCACATTCGTCCAATTAACGAGGCTGTACACAACCTATTAATTGGGGGAGTAACCGATACTCAACCGTCTTGCGATCTGCGTCGTACACAAGTTACCATGCAATCTACGCTGTACACATAACACCTTGGTCCTACGATAAACCCTAGCTCTTTTTCTACGGGCCCATAGACTCAACCCACAATTCAAGTGGTACTCTACCACGCGCTTGACACGAGCATTAGAAACCCTAGTCACTTTTGACATACGAATCACACCTACATATCACCAGCTGATTTGAGTTGCTCACGTCTCTTCAAAACTGGGTCGCGCGATGTACTCTGCTCACAAGGGTGGGCATCCTATCTCGCGATCTCGTCCCAATCACGTTTCATCCCGTCCTAATTTTAACCGGGTCCTATTTAGATTGATCAATCTCATCCCAATCTCGTCCCATCGGATCGGGATGAATATTTTCAATCCCGCCCAACCCGTCCCGTCCCGAACCGATTTTTTTAATATTTAGTATGAAACTATTTGTTGACATGACTATTTTATTTGTTGTTTTATTTATTGACATGACTATTTTATTCTCACAAGCTTCCATGTGACTCACCTAAATAATGAATCTAACTCAAACCCCCTCCCTTCTTTTTTTCCTCTTCCTAACTTTTGACAACAACAATGTGTGCTCCTCGTAGTTTTTAAATGACAAATCCATTGATCAATTTCATTAGCAATGTACAAAAAAATGGTTGTCTTCAATAGTGGTTATAAAAAAAATGGAGTAAAAGCTAATGAAATGGGGAAATAATAATAAATGGCTTAAAGTTATATAGTTGTTCTTAGAGTTGTGTGTTTGGTAAATCCAAAAGTTTCAATCTTTTATGTTAAATTTTCAATCCAAAATTTAGTATATGCTCATCTCGTACTGTCCTGAACCCGTTTGGGTAGAGACGAGGTCGGGATGAGGTCTATCCCTTCCCGATCCCGAACAAACAGGATGAGATAGGGATGAGTTCCATCCCGTCCCGTACCCACCCCTATTAACAAGCGGAGCCCCGACCTAATCAGGCAAGCTTAGTTAGCTTTGGCTAATGACAACGACTTTCGGTTCATCCCGACGCCTAGTTCGCCCAGCGTGGATGTCGATAGTTTAGGAAGTGAGAGTCTAATCAGCGCTACTACGCTTGGTGATGACGACTCGCCAGGGACCATTGCCCCCTTCGCGGACAACGATCGTCGAATCCTGTCAGGTAAGCCTAGCCGGTGACGACTGACAACGACAAATTCTAATCAAAGCCCAGACCTGTAGCCCCAACTGCGCGAGTGTAAATGGTTTGGAAGGTGGGAGCCTAATCAGTTCCGGTTGATGTTGACGGTTTGCCACGGAACCACTGTTGTTTTACAGACCATGGTCGCCGAATTACCAACCCCAGACTTGTAGCCCACACTGTGCGGGTGTTGATGGTTTGAAAGGTGGGAGCCTAATCAGTCCCGAACTAATTTCGACGGCTTGCCACGGACCACTATTCTTCTATAGACCATGGTTGCCGAATCCCTTCGCCCCAAACTTGTAGCCTGCTCCGCGCGGGTGTAGATGGTTTGGAAGGTGAGAGCCTATTCAGTCCTGAACTGATGTCGACGGCTTGCCACGGGATAATCGCTTTTCAACAGACCATGATCGTTGAATTCTCACATCCCAAACCCGTAATCCGCTTCGCACGGGTATAGGTGGTTTAGAAGGTGGGAGCCTAATCAACCCTGATTGATGTTAATGGCTCGCCACGCGACCACTGCTCCCTCGCAAAATAGAGGTCGGCGAAAGAAATCACAACTCAGGTAGCGTCTACGCGCTCACACAAACTGACATTCCATTATCATCAATGGCCACTCGAGCCGACCTAACAATCATCCCGCTGACACGCGGACGAATGCTACATGGAATGCCAACCTGAGCTTACGAAACCTGACTCAAGACAAATGCTCTAGCTCAAAGACAACGCATGTGCTTGGCTACCACAGTTCACTCATGCCAGCGACAGCAACCGACACACAACTTAAGTATCCAAGGGCTTACCTAGAGGATGAGTTACGGCCCGAGTGACCTAGCCCACTACCGAACAATCAGCAGAACACCCACTATTGGTTGTAACTAAGCAATAGTGACTCTGAAACCTCACAGAAGAATAGGTCAGAATCGTCCAGTTCGTAAATGGTCAAATTCTCAACAACATACAAACCATTCGGCTTCTTGCTGACCCAACCAGACTTGTGTCAAAGTAAAACGACAAGGCAGAATGGAAAGCACGAGATAAGAAGATCGAACACAATACGAGCATAAAGTATACTCTAAGTAAAACTGTTTTCATTAAAGTTGAAACAAAAAAGTATGAATACACAATGTTTATTCCTCTCCAAGAGGGGGTATAGAAACAGGAGAACTAAGCACAACGGTGGAAAGAATAAGTGTTATATCCGTGCGCGCCTCAATCTGAGCATTATGATCCAGATCGCCCTCTTCTTCTGATGACGCGGAGACCACTGCTAGGTATGCGTATGATATCTTCTTATAACACTCGAGGTCCCATTCCGGATGCTATTCCTTCATTAGCGCCGACAACTCTATTCTCCCATGCACGGCCCAGCGGAATTCACATTTGCCTTGCATCTTGAAAAGGTCTTCGCGCGCATTTGCTTTGGAAAGTTCATGCTCCAACAGCTCTAGCTTGCCAATTAGCGCATCAACCTGAGACTGCTCCGTAGCAAGACTACTCTCAACATCACTAAGCTCATGTTGCTTCAGTTGAAGCTGCTCTTCAGCCTTCCTCGCTACTCAAGCATTAAATTTTAAGTCGTCCTCTAACTACTGCCTCTAGGCAGCCCCGTCAATTTCCTCAGCAGAAGAACACAACTCATAATGCGTATTAGCCGCAGATTCCTGTGCAACTTCTAGATCATGGCGGGTCAGATCCAACTCTCGTTTAAATCTATCCCTTGCGGACACCGCCTCTACCAAATCAGACTCAAGGGCCTCCAGACGAACCCTCTGAGTCTCAGCAACAATGGCTGATTGTTCCAGCCTCCTTTCTTCAATAACTCCATTTCAAAAAAAGTATTAGAGTACAACTTCTTCATATTCAAGAAGACACGCTCCATGGTGTACACCCTCTCATGAGCCACCTCAACCTCCGTCCCAGCAACGACCACCTGGCTCAAATGAGACATCCCCAACATAAGGTGCTTCAAACCCTTATCCATACGCCCTTCCAGCGTATCCTCATCGGGCTTCGGAGTGAGGTCCATTATCCAGCTGTGGTGCCTACTTAAATGCTTCCTTGAAACATAGTCCACGTCAACTTCCTGATGCCAAGCCCGGTTGCTCATCTTCACTACGTTTGGAGCGAACAAACTTATCCGTGCATCTGAATGTAGCTCTCTCGGACGCAGAATTACGCTGGCACCACCCTTCGTAGTTGCCATTACACTCAGGTTTTCCTCTGCAACTTTCATTTTTTCACCAGCGGTCAACCCTTTATTGCAAGATGACTCAGCGGAATCCGAAGGAAGAGAGGGTAGCGAGGGAAAATATGGGGAACAATGCGGACTACAAGAAGGATGGCCCGCTTCACTGCGACCACTATCGGATGATCTTTCAGTGGAACATTGGACTCTGGGACGTCAGACAAATCTTCATTAGAAACCTTTAACGGAACAGTTCTGGAGTGGTCAACACCAGTAAAAGCCGCCATAGCAGCAAACATCGGCTTCTTGCTCAAGGCTTCAGCTTGCTTAGTACTCAGATTCGGTGCGTCTTCAACCCCTGCTAATTGTAGATGATCCCTCTCCCAGCTGAATACTTCAGGCTCCTTCCTGGCAGGCTAACTAGGTTGGCGTTCCTCCCTGGCTGGAGCAGACCGTTTGGGAGCCGACTAAGTCCTAGCATGAGACTTCTTCGAACTTTCAAAGGAGATGAGCGTTTTAGAAAGTCCCTTCGTGTTAAACGAAGAAGGAGCCTTAACTCGGCGGTCTTCCTCTTTTTGGAAGGAGCTCCATCTTTAGACTTAACCTTCGGCGTTCGGTAAAGAGTGGCGGTCATGTGCCAGTTGGCCCACTAACCATTGCGGCTGAAGTTAGTAGAACATATGACTTCCTCCACACTCATCTTTGGCAGGTCACAGAATGTCTTCATAGTGTTTTGTTCCTCGAGGGAAAGATGAGTAGTAGGAGACCTCCCTATGGAGAAACATATGCAATGATCAGCGTACAATCAGCGCAAAAAATTCAAAAGATGAAGCCATACTTACGAAATGGCCTGAACTCTCGCTCAAGCGGACGACCCTTGAAATTGAAGTACTTCGAATCCGAAGGGGCCAAGAAGAAGAATTTCCGCCAAAACTTGAAGTCATCTGGCAACTTCCCAAAGTAGGCCGACGACATCATATTGCAAATGACATGATCATTCAATCGAGGAGAAGTCAGCAACTGAATCACATGCGGAGTCACGCGGACACCAACATCCTTCGCTCTGATCAAAATAAGAAGGACTATCATGTACCCATTGGGTACCAATTGGGTAGGATGGTTTTCGAGGAAATCCAAGAAGCCCCAAATCTCGTAAAGAACAAGAAAGCAGACTCCAGTCTGAAGTTTTCTGCAGTTCAAACAATCAAAGCCTTCAAGGGAAAACATCGAAGTCCGATCATCCTTCAGAGCTTATAATTGCAGGTCCTCAGGTACCCCGAACGTAATTCAAATTTCCCTAAGGCCCGCCTCCGAAATCGATTTATCTTCGAAAAACTCAAGGCCCCTGGCAAAAGTTTCATCATCAAGATGGTTTTGGTGAGCCATGACAAAGGTGAACAAACTTTCAATAAAAAAAAGAACATAACAGAATCTCAAGAAGCAAAAGAAATGGAAGAGTCAATCTCCGCAGAAAAGAGAATCTAAATAGGGATTGGTTTCCCGCCTCTTCTCCACTGAATTGACGGACACTTAATTAATGGAGCGCGCAACTCAAGCAATGATTCAGACTCGATCATCATGAGCGACGTATCTTTGCAAGAAGTGACTTAGTGGATCGATATGATGGCCTACTAACTCAGAGGGAGTAGCTGATGATACACCAAAGGTACGTGACAAATTCTCAGTTTATAGCATTACACCTTTCTCAAATCTCTGTCTGGCTTTAGCATGGGAGTGCCATTGGCCACCATAACGATGGTCAGTGACTCACGTGCGTTCCTTGTGTAAAACAACATGTTTGCAGGTAGGGGTGGGCACGGAACAGGATGGGACGAGATAGACCCATCCCTATCCCATCCCGTTCATACGGGATCGGGACGGGACAGGATGGGAAAAACCCCACCCCGACCTCGTCCCATCTCAAACGGGTTCGGGACGGGACGGGATCAGCGTGCTCTCATTTTTTGACAAACTACTGCTTACCCAAGACCCAATTTGCTTAGTTGAAAAGAGGCAAAGGCAATTCGTAGAACTACACATAAATGATAGCCTTAGATTGAGTATGCAACATCATAATAAACTACCATAAATGATAGCTGAAATTCACCTTGTAATTAAAATTTATGCAGAGTTTTGAATGACTTAGAGGTGGACAGTATAATGGCAATGGTGGACCTGCTATACTGTTTCGAATAGTGAACAAAAGGATGAGTAGATTTGGGGTGCTAAGAAGAATGTTTCATTATTGCTTTAAAAAAAAATTCATTAAATTCATTGTCTTGACACGAAATAAAACTCTCCAATGTAGTTAGCAATCCCATTTTGAGTTTTAAAGAGTTTGCAATTAAATAATTCATTTAGGATTCTAGAAATAAACCAATATCAAGTAGTTGCAGATATAGACTAATATCAATTACACCGATTTCAACTAAATTCATTTTTCTTCAATTACACTAATATTGCAATCGTAAAATAAATAAATAAATAAAAATATTAATAATAAATATTGAAAAATTAGCTCGGGACGGGACGGAATTGAAAATCTTCATCCCATCCCATCCCATCCCATCCCATCCCATCCCATTCTAGATCGGGACGGGATCGGGATGGAATTATTCAATCCCATTAAGACCCGAAAAAATTGGGACGGGGCGGGATCGGGACGGGAACGAGATCGCAAGAACAGATGCCCACCCCTATTTGCAGGTCAAGGTCAAGGTCAAAGCATGGAGTGAAAATCGACTGCATCAGCTGTGACGATGGTCTATTTTGATGTATCATCAGCTACTCCCTCCCTTAGTTAGTGGGTATGCTGACGTGGCCACGAACTTCGTGACGGTTAGTATTTCAACTCCATCATTGCCTTGTATTTAGTGTTGCCAGCAGCTTTTGGTGGGTTGGTGTCTCGATTTCTTGCTCACCCGTTCGTTTTTGAACACTTTTTTGAGATTTCGTGTAGCCATCATATCCTGCATGTTGTTCGATGAGCATTCCCTTCGTTGCTTAGACAAAATGACAGTCCTTGTCATTTAAGGTCCGGGTACATTGCACTATATCCGTGTATGTTTTGTTTTGGTCTTCGATTCCCAGTTCCAGAGCTGTTTTGGGAGTATTTGGATTTTTTGGGCATTCCTCCTACCCAAATGGGTCCTAATGGTTGGAAGGTCATGGTTTCTTCTTATGCAAGGGCTATTCTGTCTGGCATTCCTTTGACTGTGAGAGTTCAACATTCAGTGGTTTGTTTGATGGTGACGAAGGATATCTGCTTCCTCCATTCTCCTGCCTGTTTCACGAAGCTTAATGATGACATCCGAGATTGGTCGAGGTCCCAGTTTTATGCTTTTGTTAACTCTGGCTACTTCCAGTTGCAAGGTCGTCCGATTTTGCAGTCATTCCGAGGTTCCTAACAAATGGAAATGATCTACAATTGATTGTGGAGGAGCGGAGGGTCAGTGACCAATTCTTGAGGCTTGCCGAGTTCCCTGTGGAGGCATTTCTCTTCGAGGACATCTTGGAGCGTAGCGGTTTGTACACTATGAATGAAGCGGAACGAGTCTTGCTCACTGAATCCCGTGCTGAGGAAATTGCTATTCGTGCCGCTCTTACTGGCGTCAGTGGTACTAGCAAGTGAGTTCAGACAGACGCGTTACAGATCTCGATGCTTCTGTCAATGTCATTGGCCCGACTTTCAAGAAAAGAAAGCTTCCAAGGTCCGCTAGTCCGTCGAAGCGATTGTTGGTAGACCCTGGTCGGGTTCCAAAAAAGAAGCAACTCTCTACTCGTGGTGTTGTTCAGACTGTATTTCGTTCGAGTCCTTTTGGCAAATATGTTACAGAAGAGGATTGAACATCCCTCGAGAAGGTCAAGGAGATGAGGTTGGTGTTGGAGTGGAGCGAAAAAGAGAGTACTCGTCCATTGGACGATAATGAATAGAGGCTTTTTTCCGCGTACGACGTTTCGAGCGTTGTTGAATGGTCTAACGATGATCCTCGGTCTCCAGTTGGCGGTGGAGCAATCTAAAGAGGTTGTCGGTAGTGGTCAGAGTTTCAAAGTTTTTCGTCATCGGCCTCCTTCCATTTCCATTAATATCAGTAATGCGACCGAATTCCTAGTTTCCTCTGCTCCTGTTGCCACTACTACTTGTTGTGCTCCTGCTATGGTTGCTCTGCGTCGGGAAGGCAAAAATGGTTTTCTGTTGTTACCATTGTTTCGCCTGATTTTTTGGTTGTTGGGGGTGGTTCCTTTATGTTTTTGGATCCTTGTGTTCTTCATCCTTGAGTTAGTTGAACTGAGCCTAGCTCAAAAAATTCCGTATCAAATTAGACAAAAAGTTTTACTGGTTAACTCAGCTTGATGTGCAAGATGGAGAGTGCAAGCTAATAAATGAATGGCACAGGCGGTCAGTAGAAAGACCTTCGATGCTAATACTGGATCCGAGCGCTCATCTTGATTACGATCTTAAGCAGATAATGGACGAGATGAATCATCTCACTTATGCAAAGGTAATGGGCTTGGTTTATCAAGCTGGTCATGATCAGGTGGTTTCTTTGGAGAGAAAGTTGGCAGCGCTATTGCTTGTATTTTCTAACGCCCATTCCCAATTCGTCGTGTTGAAAGCATGATGCACGGAGTTGGAGAAAATCGCCGGGGCTGCTCGGGCCTCGTTGATCGAAGTGGAAAGTGCATGAGATAAGTCTGCAGTTGAGCTCAAGTCCTTGAGGACCAAGTTGGATGGGGTCTGTGCCCCATTTACGTGACATGGAGAAGGAGCTATCTGTCGAGAAGGCAACTTATGATGAGGCTGCATGTGCTGTGATTGAGCAATCCGTTAATCATGATATTGCTAAAAAATGGGTGGAATAGTTGACAATTGCACTCAACGAGGTCAAGGCAGATACTTCTGTTATGCTTACCACCGCTGAGGGACGACTTGCTGCAGCAAAAAACAAACTTGCTATTGCCAAAGACAAGTTTCACATTGTGATGGCTTAAGATTGTAAGCGAGTTGTTGATGGGCAGATTGAGCTTCTTGATTATATCGAGGGGCTCAGTGTGGGTTTGTCTAAGTACCGCCACTTGGTTGATCAAGTTTTCAAAGATGATGATGGTTAAGAAGGTGCCCCGGATCCTTTGAGCACTCCAGAGGTTGAAAAACCATTGCTTCCTCCTATTTCCGAAGAAAGAGTTTTGCCCCTCTTGCAGATGATGTCACGAAAGATGTTTTGGTTGCCTTTGTTTCATCTCATACTCATTTATCTTCATCCTGGATGTAACAAAATAGTTTTATTAATGAAAAGAACTTCACTTATTGGTATTCTTATTTGCATGTTTTCGTAGTTTATCTAGTTGACTCGTTGTATGCTGCTTGTACCTTTTTTAGGTCAGTCGTAGTTATCGAACTAAGTTGTATCGCATATCTCCAGTTTGATTTTTTCAACCGGCCAGGGGGCCTTTACGGGTATATTTTTGATCATGTATGAGTTTCTTGTCCCGGATTCCTTTCTGGCTACTTTTATTCTTTGACGCATTGGTTGCCTGGAAGTGGGTTAACTTCTTTTTGGAGCTTATTCGAGCAAGTTGACTTTTCCATCTCGACTTTTACTTCACATTGGTTGTCCCAAAGCTTTTATGGGAAAATTTGCTTGTTCGTCCAACTTTTACTTCGTGGTTTGACGTACTAGTCAAACCCAAGTTGCTCTTTAATTAAGTTGACTTATTTTTTCAACTTTTACTTTGTTGGTTCGACATACTAATCGACCCGAAGCTCATTGAATTAAGTTGACTCGTTTGTCCAACTCTTACTTTGTTGGTTTGAAGTGCTTAGTCAGCCCGAAGTTGTTTTTTTAACTAATTTGACTTGTTTGTCCAACTTTCACTTTGTTGGTTCGACATACTAGTCGATCTGAAGCTCGTTGAGTTAAGTTGACTCATCTGTCCAACTCTTACTTTGTTGGTTTGACGTACTGGTCAACACAAAGTTGTTTTTTAACTAAGTTGACTTGTTTGTCCAACTTTTACTTCGTTGATTCGACATACTAGTCGACTTGAAGCTCTTTGAATTAAGTTGACTCGTTCGTCCAACTCTTACTTCATTGGTCTAACGTACTGGTCAACTCGAAGTTGATTTAAACTAAGTTGACTTGTTTGTCCAACTTTCACTTCATTGGTTCGACGTATTAGTAGACCCGAAGTTACTTTTTTACTAAGTTGACTTGTTTGTCCAATGTTTACTTTGTTGGTTCGACGTAGTCGTCGACCTGAAGCTCTTTGAATTAAGTTGACTCATTCGTCCAACTTTTACTTCGTTGGTTTAACGTGCTTAGTCAGCCCGAAGTAGCTTTTTAACCAAGTTGACTTGTTTGTCCAACTTTCACTTCGTTGGTTCGACGTACTAGTCGACCTGAAGCTCGTTGAGTTAAGTTGATTCGTTCGTCCAACTTTTACTTTGTGGTTAATTAGACTAGAAGTTTATTATATATATCTGACTTGTGTCCTGATTTATTTTGGCTTGATATTCCGATTACTCTGTATTGCTGAGTTTTGATGCCTTTATTCTGTTGTCCATGCGCAAGATGGAGATTCCAAATTTGTAGTTTTATTGATATTCTTTTCTCGATATTCTGACCAACCCTAGCGGTTGTTCTTCTTGAAAAGTTACGCTAGATTGTAGAGTGGTTTGCTTCATCCTCCTAACCTTCGCTTGGTTGATGTTAATCTTCGTGTTTTAAGAGATTTATGTTTTTGTTGTTTTATCTCGCATCACTATGTCTTCAAGTCTCTGAATTCACTATTGGTTCTGTTTCATCGTTCATTGGATATGTTATTGTAGGTAATGAACTCGGGGTGTTTTTTTACTTGGTAGCTGAGTGGTGCTGAATTGTCTGATCATGCTCATATCAGCGCCAAACTGTCCAATCATCTCACATCAGCGCCAAATTTTCCAATCATGCTCACATCAATGCCAAATTGTCTAATCATGCTCACATCAGTACCGAATTGTCCAATCATGCTTGCGTCAGCACCAACTGTTGAGGTTTAATCGATTCTGTTATCATCAATTTTGTTGTTCGTTATTTGGGTTGGTCTTTCACCCATTAGTAGGGTCCTTGAACCGTGTTAGTCTTCATACAAGCTTCTCCAGTTCTTTTATTGTGCATCGGTAAAATGGTTTGTCTGGTTTCGTTTGGCGTTAGTACTCCTACTTCGATATAGATCAGCTCGAGTAGGATGTGTTTCTGGTTGCTTCTTCAGTTCGGTTGATTGTTTTGTATCTTGTGGTCACGCAGTGTAGGGCGTATATTAGTTCCCTGGGCTATTCTTTTGATCCCATAGTGGTATCTGTTTTTTTTTTTTTTTTTCCTTTGAGCCGATTGTCGGGCATTTCGATGAATTCTTCGAGTCGTCTTCTCTGAACCCAATGCTCAATTTCAATTTTCAGACTGTAGCAGTCTTCAGTAACGTGCCCGCGATCCTTGTGGAAGGACAATATTTGCTTTTTTCTCTTCCTTCTAGGTCTCCTCTCATTCTGAGTGGCCAGTTGACGTCATCCCATTTTGCCATGTGTTTCAGTATATTGGCCCGACTCGTTTTCAAGGATGTGTATGGTTTATATGTCTTTTTCATTACACTTATTATTCGCTCGTGTATGGGCCTTGCTGACTACAGCTTCCCGGACTCTTGCTGGTTGGATTTGGGCCTCCCATTATTTTGATGCCTCTTCGACTGAATGCTATCCTCCCGGGGTTTGTCGCCTCTTCTTCTTTCCTCTATTCTTTCTCGCTTCTTTGAGTGGTTTTCTCTTTCTTGGTCATTTTTCTTGCTGACTGTTTTCATCTCCTCGAGAGAAATGTGCTTTTGGGCTATTTTCAATAGGATCGCCATGCTTTTGGGGGTTCCAAGTTGAGAGCATAAAAAAGGGCTTCTTTTCAGTCCGACGGTGAAAGTAGCGGTGGCCGTGTCGTCCCTGCAACCATCGATCGTTGTCAGCTCGTTAGTAAAATGAGTGACATATTCCTTTATCATCTACTTAGGCTTTTGTTTGATGTAGAGGAGGTATGTTGTCCTTTCCTTATCCGCTGACTTCCAATGAATCTTGTGATAAAGACGGTGGCTAGTGCCTGAAAGGAGTCTATTGACCTTTGTGGTAAGCTATTGAACTAGTTCATTGTTGTGGAGGTAAGACTAGTCGGAAATGTTCTGCACAAGATTGACTCTATAATTTCCATCAACACCATCATGTTGTGAAAATGTTGCAAATGATCTGTTGGGTCGGTGGTGCCATCATACACTTTGAACTTTGATAGGGTGAACTTCTTTGGCATGGGAGTTATCATGAGGGCGTTTAAAATATGGCGGTTTGGCTAGTTTGTATAATACGTTGGGATCCATGACTCTGATTATGGCTGAGATTTTAGCAGGTGTTCCGTCGCTTTATTGAGTCTTACCCTGGGGAAGTTCATTCCTTTCGAGATTTACCTATTGAGGTTCTGCTGGAACCTCATCGCTTTCTCGGGTTCGGTTGGTAGAGTTTTGCTGGGGCGGCGCTTGGATAGGGTTGGCTGACTGAATGTGCTCTAAAGTGAGTTTTTCTAGCATCTTTATCATGTGGTTCATCTGGATCATAAGCATATCTACCCGAGGGTCAGTAGTGGTGTTGCCGGATGTCTAGGTTGTCTGAGCTATAACATGCTGTGGATTTTGATTGTCGGGTGTAATTGGCTCGATGTTCATTGCTGGGTCTTAATTGCGGGCTGCTTGCAATATAATGTTGCCAGTAAGAGTGTTCCATCTATTCTGACAGCCTGTCGATCATTGATCAGATTTTGGTGAGCTTTGTCAATGTGGATCTTCTTTTCAGAAAGGAAACTCGTCGTTCCCCACAGACAACGTGTCCAAATCCTGTCATCCTGTGAGTTTGACCTATAAAACAGATGTTAGCCTGCCAAAGACCACCTTTTTGGTGGCCGAAGGCACTCTGATGCTTAAGTCAGCAACTCTATTTGAAGAATGTAGTAAATCTGGACAAAACTCAGTTAAAGTTGCATACCTTTGTCGACTGTTCCCTTTACCTTATATAATGGTTGTTTTTAATTCTCTGCGTGACTTAAGCATGTGAGACACAACGGAAGGAGATGTTTTTAGTAATAGTCTCCTCTTTTATGAAGATGTGTTCGTGGAGGCGTAACTCCCTCCACGACTTTTTTCTTATGTAATGTTCCTCTTCTTTATAAGAGAACTCGCGCTGGCCCGAATTTGGGCCATAATTATGACTTCTTCTGAGGGCACAATGTTTGGGCTTTTATGATTGGTTTTGCCTTCTTCAGTTCTATGTGCTGGCCTGGTAGGTGTGGTACTTGATCCTTGTGATGGATGTTTCCTGCCAAATGTATGGCTGTGATATCATCATCATCATCATCATCATCATCATCATCATCATCATTATTATTATTATCTACTGTCGCTCATTGCAATAATTAGTCATATTTTTTGTTGTTCTTGATAGCCTTCTTAACTTCATCTACTACTTGTTGAAAAGATTTGATGGCTTTTATATATCCCCAATGACAGATAGCTCAATCACATATCTTTTTTACAAATATTAATTTTTATAAGAAACGAAAAACTTGAGTATTATTCATGTATACTAATTTTCTTATTTTTTTTACAGTTCAAGTTTTGGGTAAACACTTGGGGATATATAAACGCCATCAAATCTTTTCAACAAGTAACAATTAAAGTTAAGTAGGCTATCAAGAACACAAAAAAAATATGATTGATCGTTTTAGTGAGCGATAGGGGATAATAATAATAATAATAATAATAATAATAATAATAATAATAATAATAATAATAATAATAATAATAATAATAATAATAATAATAATAATAATAATAATAATAATAATAATAATTAGTATAATAATAATAATTATTATTATTGATGCAGTCGATTTTCGCTCCCTTCATTGACCCTATTCATGTTGACCTGCACAAGTAACGCACGTAAGCCACAGACCACCGTGGGGTGGCCGATGACACTCCGATGCTAAATTCAGACAAGGATTTGAGGAGGGTGTAATGCTGTAACAGGGAATTTGTAGCATCCCTTAGCTTACCAACCTCATGTCTTATTTATAGTGCAAGGAGTCTTGGTTCAACCAGGCCATCGTAGGCGTAGTTTAGGGAGAAGATCTTTGTGGACATCCCTCTCTAATTAAGAGTCGTATTGTAGGAGGGAAGTTCCCTGTTAGCTTTGCACTTCTAGATACGCGGGATATAGTTCCCAACCCAAGAGCAATCCTTAGAAGGGAGTTTCCCAGTGTGGAAAATACTCTGGTGTTTGCTTCCTAGTTGGAAACCGAGAGCAACTGTAGTTGCCCGTCCAAAGCTGATCCTTGAGACACTTGCCTAAAAATGGCTTATGGGTATTGAAGATGGTTGTGAGACGTGTGGGCCTAGCATGCTGAAGAGCAGTGGTCCCGTGGCAAGCCATCAGAATAAGTTTGAGACTGACTAGGCTCCCACCTTTCGAATCATCGACACTTCCCATGCTCGATGGGGGCTACGTATTCGAGAGGGGTTTGGTGACCACACTGAAGAGCAGTGGCAAGCCATCGAGATCAGTTCAGGACTGACTAGGCTCCCGCCATCCAAATTATCTACACCCGAGTGCACCAAGCTACAAATTTGGGAGTTTTTCAGCGGTCACGCTGAAGAGTTGTAGTCCCGTGGCAAGTCATCAAAATCAGTTTAGGACTGACTAAGCTCCCACTTCTAGACTATCTACAACCTCGCAATGGGGGCTACAAGTCCAGGGTTGGTGATTTGGCGGCCACGCAGAAAAGCAGTGGTCCCGTGGCGAGCCGTTGGAATCAGTTCGGGACTGACTAGGCTCCCACCTTCCAGACTATCTACACCCTCGCAATGGGGGATACAAGTCTAGGGTTCGATCAGAAGCTTTCGTTGCTAATCGTCACCAGCTAGGCTTACCTGATTAGGTTTGGCGAACACTGATCGTGAGTGGGGCAGTGATCCATGGCAAGTCGTCATTACTAGGCGTGGCAACGCTGATTAGATTTTCACTTCCTAAACCGTTGATGCCTGCGCTAAGCAGACTAGGTGTTGGGGAGAACCAGAAGCTATCGTCATCGGTGTTGGCTACTAAGCTTGCTCGATTTGACAAGAGGTTTCGCTTGCTGAGGGGCGTGCGAACCTAGTGGTTCATGGTGTGGACGAAGTTACCTTAACTCAGCGAGTGGAAAAGTTTGTATGTCAATGTTGACTAGGATCCTCGAGTGCTCATGCGAAGCATGCGACAGGGTGTTAACGACGGAATGTCGGGGGAATGTGTTCCCGCTTGCCATTGCCATTACGACTCGCTGGGCGAGAGAGCTGACTGTTCCTGTACCGCTTGAAAATGGTGTCTCTTTTGTCTTTTGGCTTTGCACTGGGTCAGGCTACTCTACATGATGTAGCTGAATCTGGGAGCACTCTATCTGTTTCAGTGCGGCATAGTGGCAACCTCGTGCCGCGTGTTGGTCTCCACATATTGTCCATTCGGAGTGGTTAGCAGTATACTTAAAACACTAATGGAGGGTGAAGACCACTGCTTCCATTTGGTGTAGCCACAGTCTTTCCAGGATGAGGTTGTAGAATGATGGTGCGTATACCACCATGAAGTCCAGAAATAGGACCTTCTTCAACTGCGGTTCTCCAGCTACCGTGGCTAATCTTATCTTTTCGATGAGAAAACATTTCTCCCCGTTGAATTCGATCAGCGGGGTGCTCTGATGGCATTAGGTTTTCCTCCTTGAGGTCCATACTGTAGAAAGCATTGTAGAACAGAACGTTAAGCGAGCTTCCTGTGTCAACGAGAGCTCTCTTCACTTCCCACTTTGCGATAGAAATGAAAATGACCAAGGTGTCATTGTACGGCGCTCGGACTCCATCAAAGTCCTTGTCCATGAACGTCAAAGTGGGAATGGGGTTCTGAATTTTTAAATAGGAAACACGTCTATCTTCATCTTTGGGTCGTGTCCGCATATCCAACAGAGTCCGCTTGCGGGACCTGTGCGACTGGTCTTCATACGGTCTGCTTCCATGAAGGACATATATTATCCCAGGAGTCTCCTTTTCTATCTCTTTGACTGACTCCTCCTATCCCTGATCTGTTCTGACTGCTTCTCAGACTTTAGGAAGTCTTTCAGTTTGCCCTTGCGGATCCAGTACTCTACTTCGTACCTCAGACTTTTGCAGTTGTTGGTGTTGTGGCCGCCGTCTTTGTGGTACGAACAATACTTGTTGTTGTCCCGTTTGGCCGCGTGTCTTTGAGGGCCACTTCAATTCCTCCCAATTTTCATGGAGTTGAGTACATCCGACAGACTAGCATTTAGGGGTGTCACGGCTTTGGATCCAATGTAGTTGGATGATTTCTCTGGTCTGGGACGATCAAGATCCAGTCTGTTGTAAGTGTGCTTCCTTTTGCTCCGCTCCTCATCCCCGTGTCTTTTTCCCTCCTTTTTGTCCCTAGAAGCTGAGGGCTTCCTATTGCTTTCGAACTCCCTCTTGGCGGTCCTTGACTCTTCCAGGGTGATGTGTCTCTGAACGCTCTTGAGGAGTTCTGCCATGCCCAGAAGGGGCTCCAAGGTGAGGTCCTCGAAGAGCTTTCCTTCTTTGAGGCCTGCAGTAAATGCCGTCACAACTGTATCATCGCTACATCCATCGATGAGGTTCATCTCGTTGTTGAAGCGTGTGACATACTCTCAGAGCGTCTCGCTGGACCTCTGCCTTAAAGAGAGTATGTAGTTCGGGCCTTTTCTAAAATGCTGGCTTCCAACGAAACGTGTCAAGAATTCCTTTGCCAATGTTTTGAAGGAATCGATTGACTTCGGTGGAAGGCTGTGGAACCATGTCAATGCATGACCTTTGAGACTGGTGGGAAAGGTTATGCACATGACGGATTCAGATCCTTCCTTGAGCGCCATTACGTGTTGGTAATGGCGTAGATGATCGAAATGATTGGTGGTCCCGTCATAGGAATCGAGCTTCGGGGGAGTGAACTTTCTAGGAAGTGTTTCACTCATGATCCGGTCCACAAAGAGTGGGACAAAGAGGCGATATAGTACTTCGGGGTCATGCGCTTCTTTGAGGAGAGGGTTCCCGGGACCGAGCCTCTTTGTCCTAACGGTGGGATTGGCGTATGCCGCGCAACATCCCTTAGTCCAATGGGAACTAGCGAGGGCCTGGCTCTCTTGCGCTTTCTCCCTATAGTCCACTGGAAGTGGAGGTCCATGTTGTTCCTGATCTCTATTAGCAGCGGGTGGATTTTGTCGTGTGAGCGTCTCCACCGCCTTGATGACCTGCTGTATTTGAGACGTCAGCACCTCGATTCTGGGGTCCGTCATTACTGCCATTGGTACAGGGGCGTGAGTAGGCTTCTCGTGCTTGGCAGGAGCCGGTATAGGGCCAGCCGGAGCATTGGACGTCTCCCTTGGTTTTTTATTGTGACCTGGTGGTCACCATCTCTCTAGGATTTGGTAGGAGGCGACGCTTAGTGTAAAGTTAAGAACTATGTTGTCCCCACGGACGACGCTAAACTGATGCAATCGATTTTCACTCCCTGCTTTGACCCTGTTCCTGCTGACGTGCACAAGTAACGCACGTGAGCCACAAACCAGCGTGGGGTGGCCGATGGCACTCCGATGCTAAAATCAGACAGAGATATGAGGAAGGTGTAATGTTGTAACAGGGAATTTGAAGTGTCCCTTGGCTTACCAACTTCATGTCTTATTTATAGTGCAAGGAATCCTGGTTCAACCAGGCCATCGTAGGCGTAGTTTAGGGAGGAGATCTTCGTGGAAATCCCTCTCTAATTAAGAGTCGTGTTTTAGGAGGGAAGTTTTCTATTAGCGTTGCACTCCTAGATACGCGGGAGATAGTTCCTAATCCAAGAACAATCCTTAAAAGGGAGTTTCCCTGTGTGAAAGATACTCTGGTGTTTGCTTCCTAGTTGGAAGTAGAAAACAACTGTAGTTGCCCGTCCGAAGTTGATCCTATACTTGCCTAAAGAGGGCTTATGGGTAGTGAGGATGGCTGTGAGACGTGTGGGCCTAGCATGCTATGAGAGCCCGGGTCCGCTTGGCTGACTGAAGTTGAGTGGGCTCAGATCTGAGTTGGGCCGATGCTTGAGCCCGTCGTTCCTCGAGATCATCATGACACGTGTTTGGCTCAGGAGTGTGACCATTTTTATGTATCATCAATTATTATTATAAAAGTAATAATAATAACTAAATTAATAAATTCTAAATAAATAAATGAGAACAATGTGATACTTCTGATTCCATTAGATATGTTTGGAGAGTGATTGTAAAAATAAAATGCCAGAAATCATCAACTTATATAGCCTAACCCAACTAGCAATTGGTTGATCATAATTAGAATAATTAATAAAAGAGTCATTGTTAGTAATAATAATATAAAAGTAAGTTTTCTATTTGTTTAGGAATGACAAAGATGTCCTATAACTTTATGTATTAATCTGGGTTGATAAAAGAGTAATTGTTGGTCATAAAAAACAAGCACTAGTTTGCCATTACATCAACTATGATATCTAAATGGTCTATTTTGTGAAAAAGTTGGTCTTAAAAGTAATTTTCCGTTTATTATATCATTAAAGCCACCCAAAATTCAACAATTTACTAACATGTCATTTGCAAAATCTTCCAAGCATTCAATAATTATGAATAGGTCTTTCATCAAAATTATTTAATACCCTTGTAAACATAAAATTATCACTCAGTCCTTAGGTAGAATTATTTAATAATATTATTATCAAATTAAAAAATATTCTTTTCCTTTTTTTTTTTTTTTTTTTAATCTTTAGAACGCGGGGAGGGTATATAATATCTCCTTTTTTTTTGAATTTACGTAATGTATTTGATTTATCGCACTTGTATTGTTAACTTTTCTCAATTATTCAAACCGGCAAATAGATAAATATTCATTCAAAAAATGAGACAACACGATCTAATGGTCCAACAACAACCAACTCGTCAACAAAAAATAAGTTAAAATGAATTTTTTAGATTTATATTTTGAGAAACTATGAAAAAAAATGTAAACTCTCTCAAAAAATTTGTCATAGTATTACTTCTGTTGTGCGGATCCCAACAAGTCAAGTGGCATGCCATAGGCACGGACAAGGGTGACATGACATGGTAGTTGTGCTAAAGGCACATGTACACGTTACATGGAAAGTTTGTGGTCGTGCCAACAACACATGTAATACACTAGTATATATATACATATAAATTTAGAAAAAGAAACTATCAAACTCATATTGAACAAAACCCAGTGGTCTATTTGATTCCAAAGAAATTTTCCCAAGAAAATATGTGAAGAGTGAGAAATGGAGGAAGGAAAGTAGGAGAGAGAGAATGAAGAACATGAATTTTGTGATGATCACTATCCTCTTGGTTTATTACAAAATTGTGAAAAATATTTTCTTAGGGGAGCTAAATTTCTTTTGGCAAAAGTCATCTTCAACTTTAAGATGGGAAACTTTTTCCCACTTATTCTCCTATTTCTTGTTTCTTTTTGAAAATTTTCCACGACAAGTTTTCCTTGAAATCAAATCTAGGGGTGGGCAAAAACCGATTTAAATTTAGTTAACCGATCGAACCGAAATATGAGTAGAAAGAAAATAATTTAAACCGAATCGAACCGATTATAAACGGTTCGAAATCGGTTTACGGTTTTGAACCAACCGATTTATAACCGAACCGACCGATTAATTAGATATATTATATATATATATATATATATATATATATATATATATATATATATATATATATATATATATATATATATATATATATAAATAACAAGTGGGTGTCAATACCTGATTAGTGCAACAAATGCACTGCAATACACCCTGTTGCACTGAATCGCCCCCTTTTTCTCAAAGTTTTCAATTTTGGGCTAAAAATTGGGTCTGTAAAAAATTAGGCCTGTAAAAAAATTGGGCATGTTTTAATGAAAATCTTTCAAGTGTTTGAGCCCGAAATTTCGGCCCAACCGAACCGAACCGATCAAAAATTCGGTTCAACCGAATTCATCGGTTTACAAATACAAAATTCGGTTTCGGTTTGGGTTTTGGGCAAACCGAATGAAATTGGTTCGAAATCGGTTTGGGGCTCAAAACCGAACCGAACCGACATTGCCCACCCCTAATCAAATCCTCTAAGTTTGTAATATTGAAATTACTATTATACCCATGCAATATTTAATGCTGATTCCAGACTGAATGTTTTAGTTGGAATAGATCTCCATGATTTGTCCTTGTTTTGGTATTTCGAAATCTTTTGCTTACCGTTGGGGGTTCGAGTTTTTGTCCCTTCCTGGGTCAGAGTTTGCATGTTGTTATTCTTATCAATTTTCAGTTATCGGTTGAGTAACTCGATGTAATTTGAGCTTTCACCATGAATTCACTCTAATCTCCATGTTTGTAGATTTATATTATGGATAACTGATTTGGTGTTGAATATTGGTTTGTTTTTTATGGGGGAAATGTTAAAGATTTTATAATAGAAACCCTATTTTGGATTCCATCTAGTATCCAATGATACAGATTCTATTGATGAGCCATACCATTCTGGATTTCTCTTTATGTCTATTTTCTAGCCTTTTATTGTGTTCCATTTCGATTATTACAGAGAATGTTATGCATTCGAAAGCATCAGAGTGTCAATCTGTAATTGTATAGTAGAATACCTAATTTCTTTAGAATTTTTCTTTTGCTGGAAAATCTTGAAAGGGTGAGGCCTATGCCACTAGTTTCGTATTCAAGTCTAAATTCCTGAATGTTCTGTTTTATTCAATTCCGAGTTTTGTTGTAGGACTTATGCGTATTTGTGTAATGATATGCCAATTTTGAAGTTTTGTTAAGTGAGTCTTTTGCCAGTCAGTTTTGGTGTTTTTCCGGATTGTTTCTTTATTGGTTCTCTTTGGGTTTTGATTTTCCTTCCTTCATTATACTTAATTTCAAATTATGAAAGTTATCTAATTTGGATGTGGTTTCATTTTGGTGCATGATTTTATTTAATTTCAGATACCAAGACTTTAAGTCGGTGCTAGAATTCAATTAGTAATGCTTAATAGTGTTTCCCATCCTTGGTTATGTGGTGAAAAGATGATATATGCTCAAATGATGGAGAAACCGCTCTACTTTTCATGCATCGAATGTGCTCTTGCAACAACAATCTCGAGAGCCTCACTTTGCTCATTTTAAAGGGATATTTAAGATTTGTCCCATCACTTTTTGTACCAATTGAACGAATGGGTCATAAGTTTGTCCAAGTTAGAGTTTGGGTCCCAATATCACATTATGTATTAACCATTTAACTTCTATGATTTCAAATTTCGATTGTTTGACCTTGTTAACCAAGAATTGCTATCTTCATATTTTACAAACTTCTTGATGCCAAGGGGCTAAAACAATATTTGAAGTGGCGGAAATTGAAAGGTTAATAGAGCAAATATGGTCCTAGGACCCAGACTCTAACCTAGACAAATTCATGATCCATTTGTTAAATTGGTAAAAATGATGGGACCCAAAATCTAAGTATCTCCTTGTAGCAAAAGAAAATAATAAGTATCTAATGAAGCAAATGTCAACTTTAGTTATCACAAAAGCAAAGGCAAGGGTGAGGAACAAATAATTATCCAAGAAGTGATGGACAATGTAATAACCCCAGTAGAGGTGGTTACAATAATGTGACTCCGTGTCAACGTACTCATTTCAAGAACAATGGGAAGTGGTCAGAAGGGTGTTGAAGAGCAGAGCGTACCTCTCATAGCGTTTTGTACTCGGTATGGGTTATATGAATTTTCAGACATGCCCTTTGGATTGATACATCTCTTGTTTCTATATGGATTTGATGAATCATATTTTGTGCCCGTATCTGGATAAGTTCGTTATTATTTTAATTGATGATATTATGGTATTTTATCGAAGTATGGAGGACCATCGAGAACATTTAAAGATAATTTTGTAGACCTTAAGAGATAAAAAATTGTATACAAAATTAAGTAAGTGCCAATTTTCAGATAAAGATGTCAAATTTTTTGGGCACGTGATTTATAATGAAGGGATAGTGGTCGATCCTGAGAAAGTCGCCACAGTTAAAGAATGGAAGTAACCAACTAATGCTAGTAATATTCGTAGTTTCTTAGGGTTGATCAAGTATTACAAGAGGTTTATTGAAAAATAATTGTGAGCGTGCACTTCAGGAGTTGAAGCAAATAATGACTGCAACTCCAATTTTAGTAATTCCCACTTGGGCTGGGAAGTTAATAATGTCCACAGATGCCAGCGAAACATATTTGAGTTGTTTCATGATGCAAGACCAGTAAGTAGTTTCTTATCATTATCGGCAATTGAAGCCACATGAGAGTCGATACCCCATGCATGAATTAGAATTAGCTGTGGTGTTTTTGCTTAAAAAATTTGGAGACATTATTTGTATGAAGATAAATTTGAGTTGTATGGTGATCACAAAAGCTTAAAGTATTTATTTTCACAAAAAGACTTGAACACGAGACAACAGAAGTGGATGGAGTTCATTAGTAGTTATGATTTTGAAATCCTTTACCATCCAGGTAAAAAGAATGTGGTGGCAGATGCTCTTAGCAGACATCATAGTGTGTTGATTGCTCTTATGGTGTAAAAGTAGAAGACTCTCGAGGTCATTGCGGCTCATGATGTTTTGATTGTTCCGCATATTAGGGGAGCCTATGTTTGTGGTTGACAGTGAAACCTACTCTGGTTACTCGGGTCATTCCAGTGCAACATATCAATCCTTTTCTTATGAGCATAACAAATGATTTTATAGTCGATACGTTGGATGATTGCCCTACTGATTAGTCAATTGAAGCAGATGGATGATTCCGATTTCATGGTAGATTTTGTGTACCAGATATTGCAGTGTTAAATAAGGAGATAATGCATGAGGCTCACTGTTACAAATTTACTATTCACCCGGGGGTACAAAAATGTATTATGATCTGAGAATGAGTTTTTGGTGGAAAGACATGAAAAGAGATGTCGGAAAATATTCGTATGGAAATAGGAACACATTTCGATGGATTTTATTGATAGTTTTTCTAGATCTCAAAGGGGTAATGAATCAATTTGAGTTATTGTTGATTGTTTAACTAAGTGTGCACACTTTATCCTAGTTGGTGATGTTGTAATACCGACAAGTTTGCAGCGATGTATATCATTTAAGTGGTAAGGTTACATGGTGTCCTATTACTATTTTGTCAGATAGTGATTCATTGTTTACAACATCATTTTGGGAAAACTTCCAACATGCTATGGGTACTAACTTGACTATAAGCACTGCATATTACCCGCAGACTAAAAGACAACTGACCAGGTGAGTTAGATTTTGGAGGATATGTTGGAAACTTGTGTTACGGATTTTGGTGGTAGTTGGGAGGATCATTTGCCGTTGGTGGAGTTTCGTACACTAATAGTTATCAATCGAGCATTGGCATGACACCCTTTGAGGCTTTGTATGGTAAGCTATACGGATCCCCTAATTGTTGGGTACAGGTAGGAGATATAGTATTATTAGGGCCAGAGATTGTTAGGGAGATGATAGATAAGATCGGGATTATTAGGGTAGGGATTGCAACGGGGCAGATTTGAGCAAATCCATCCCCACCCCTCTAGGGGTCGCGGATTCCCGGAGCCGCCCCAAATAACCGTGTAATATATTTTTCAAAAACCATCTCCGCCCCGCCACAATTAATCGTAAAATAAAGACCTCAGATAAAATTTTAATAAAAAAAAGGCTCATCTTTTGTATAGTACAAGCATAGAAAGATAACAGTTGAGATTTTGAACCATCCACAACATATAAAGCTCAATCAAAACCATATAAAATAACAATACCAATGAATGTTCAGTTCATAGAAAATTGAAGAAACACGGGGAAGTTTAAATAATACACCATCATAAAAGAAAAGGCATATACAAGTCTTGCAACTAATGCTCTTATTATCAAAATCAAAACTTAGAAAATGAAACAATGTTCTGATCTCTCTACAATCTCTCTGTTTCTTTAGAATAGAAAAATAACAAAGAAAACCCATTCTTCAAAATATCTCTCTGATAAGAGATTTTCCTTCTCTTTCATCCTTTAAAGAATTTCCAAATTTGTTACTCTTACCCATACCTTGGAATATCTATGAAGAAGGCTTGATTGAAAATCTTCAATGGGATTTATGTGTTTGTAGTTTTTCTCTGAAATCTTTCATAGATTTTCCCAAATAATACTTGATGTAACCATTGGATTAGCCTTCTAGGTTCTTCTTTTCTTTGGTATTTTCCTCACCAAAACCCCAAACTGGAACTTTGATGAGTGTCTATGTTAAAACTTACCTCCATCTACCCAATCTCTATCTTTTTTCTCCATTGTGGGTAGAGAGAAAGGGAGGTTAGGGAACAAAAGTGAAAACCTTGGTTTATTTGGTTTTTTTTTTTCGACAACACAAGGGGATGAGATGATTTGGCCGAGAAGAAGAGGAAGAAGAAGCACACAATCATAGGGGATGAGACGGCGGTGGCTGGTGGTAGTGGTGAAGTCGTAAAGCGGCGGCGTTCACTATGGATGGAGATGAGAGAACTTGAGATGGAGAGAAGATATAACTTGACTGTATGTTGGCGAAATTGTGAACTAAATTGAGGAATGAAAGAAAAGACAGAGGGGAGGAAGGGTTGGTGATGGATGAGGTGACTTTTCTTTCTCTGTTGAATTTGTGGTGGAATCGAAAGCTTCAGAAACCCTAAATGAGAAAAATCATGTGGGAGTCACATGGTGCTGACAGTGACAACCCACTTGTCCTGTAGTTGTTGTTAATTTTTAATCCATCATTTTGGTAAAGTTAATTTTTAAACTATCTAAATCAATGTTATTTAAATAACTATTCAAATTCGAGGCAGATATTCGCGGGGCGGATATGGTTAAATCCATATCCGCCCCAAAATTTTTATGATATAATTTGGATCCCCGAATCCGTCCCGAAATCCGTTATGGTAAATTAAAATCTGCCACAAACGGATTGGGTGGGGCGGATATCTGTGAAAATTTTCCCCACTGCTATCCCTATATTAGGGGGAGGATAAAACTGCTAAGAGTAGATAGAAAAGTTATGTAGATTAGAAACGTAGGATTGTAGAGTTTACGGTTGGTGATTTAGTTTTTCTTAAGGTTTCTCCCATGCGAGGTGTGAGGAGGTTTGGCAAGAAAGGGAAGTTGAACCCTTAGTACATTGGGTCGTTTGAAATTGTTGGATGTGTTGGTCATTTAGCATTCGCGCATTGTGGCGTAGCTTATCGATGATCCACAATGACTTTCATATTTCCATGTTGAGGAAATGCATGAAAAACCCTTTTCAGATTGTTCAACCTGCAGATATTGAACTTAATCAGGATTTGAGTTACGTTGTTAGGTCGGTGATGATACTTGATCATGATGTAAAACAATATGGCAAAAGAAAGTAAATTTGGTTAAAGTTCAGTTGAGCGAGAATGAAAAAGACATTACCTGTGAGCTGGATGACAAAGTAAAACAAATGCACCCGAAATTATTTTCCTAGCTCTCACTTACTAAATCTCGGGACAAGATTCTTTTGAAATGTGTATATTGTAATACCAGTTGATGATAATCCAAAACGGTCACATCCCTAAGCCATACACGTGTCATGATGATCTCGAGGAACTACGAGCTCCAACGTCAACAAAAATACTAATCACTGCTATCCTCAATACCCGTAAGCCCTACTAAGGCAAATATCTCGATGATCAACTTCGGACTGGCAACTACAACAACTCTCTGCTTCCAACGAGGAAACAAATACTAAAGTATATATCACGAATGAAAACTTCCTCTTAAGGATTACCCTCTGATAGGGAACTATATCCCGCGTATCTAGGAGCACAGGGCTAACAGGGAACTTCCCTTCTATAACACGACTCCTAATTAGAGAATGATCTCCACGAAGATCTCCTTCCTTAACTACGCCATCAATGGCCTGGTCAAACTAGGACTCCTGCACTACAAATAAGACATGAGGTTGGTAAGCTAATGTACGCTACAAATTCTCTATTTACAGCATTGGAGTGCCATCGGCCACCACAATGGTGATCCGTGACTCACGTGCGTTACTTGTACAGGTTAGCAGGACTAGGTCAAATCAGGGAGCGAAAAATGACGAAATCAGTTTGGCGGCGTCCGTGGGGACGACAAAGTTCCTAGCCTTTCATTAACATCATCTCTCTTCGAAATATAGAGAGATGGTGACTACGAGATAACGCAACAATAGAAAACAAGGGGACACATCAAACGCTTTGGCTAACGTTGTATTGCTGCTTTCAGCGGTTCCGATTATGCACGGGCAGTAGACTCATGCCCCCGCGCCGACAACAACAACACGGACCCCAGGATAGATATGTTGTCATCTCAAATACTACAGATCACCAGCGGTGGAGGCTCTCGCTTGACAAGAGCAAGCACAAGAGAGTCAAGCCCTTTGCTAGTTACCATTGGACTAGAGGAGGATGCACGGTTACCACATAGCCCAGACGTGTTGTACCGTCTCTCTGTCCCACCATTCGTGGATCATATTATGAATGAGGTCATTCTGAAAAAGTTCACTACTCCGAAGCTCGACTTCTATGAAAAAACCACAACCCCATTCAACCACCTGCGCCATTACCAGCATGTAATGGCCCTCAAAGAAGGATCAAAGTCGGTGATGTGCAAGACTTTTCCCACTAGCTTGAAGAAGTCAACACTAACCTGGTTTTACAGCCTCCCACCGAGATTGATCGACTCCTTCAAAATGCTGGCAAAGGAGTTCCTAATGTGATTCATCGTGAGTCAGCATTTTCGAAAAGACCCACATTACATACTCTCTTTCAGGCAGAGATCCAATGAGACGCTCAAAGAGTATGTCACGTGCTTCAACAATGAGCTGACACTCATTGACGGTTGCAACAACAACACAACCGTGACAGCTTTCACCGCGGGCCTAAAGGAGGGAAAGCTCTACAAAACCTCACCTTGGAACCCCCTTTAGACATGATGGAGCTCCTCAAGAACGCCCAGAAGCACTTTACCTTAGAGGAGTTGAGAACCGTAAAGAGGGAAATCGAAGGTGAGAAGGAGCCCTCTGCTATGAAGGACAAGAAGGAGGGAAAGTGATGCAAGGATGGAGAAAGGAGCAAAAGGAAGCGTAATGGCAACAGGTCAGACTCTAGCCTGTCCAGGTCAAAGAAAGCATCCAACTACCTTGGATCCAGAGCTGTGACACCCTCAATTCTAGCCTGTACGTCGTACTAAACTCCATGAAAAACAGGGAAGATCTAAAGTGGCCCCCGAAACAGTGCGGAGACCCCTCAAAGCGTGACAACAGCAAATATTGCTCGTACGACAAGAAGGGCGACCATGACACCAACGACTGCAAGAATCTGAGGTATGAGATTGAGTATTGGATCCGCAGGGGCAAGCTAAAAGAATTCCTGAACTTTGAGAAGCGACCAGAGCAATCCAAGGAGCGAGTGGAGTTAGCCAAAGAGATAGAGAAGGAGACTCCAAGCATAATCTATGTCTTTCATGGAGTCGGACCGAATGAAAACCAATAGCACAGGTCTCTCAAGCGGATGCTAATAGAGATGGGGACACAACCCATTGACGAGGACAAACGCATTTGCTAGTCAAGGGTTCAAAGCCCCATTCCCACCTTGACCTTTACGGACAAGGACCTCGAAGGAGTCCGAGTCATCTCGGTCTCCATCGCAAGGTGGGAGGTAAAAATAGTTCTGGTAGACACTGGGTGCTCACTCAATTTCCTGTTCTATAGTGCGTTTTGCAGTATGGACCTCAAAGAGGAGAACCTGACGTCTTATGACTACTCGATGATTGGATTCAGTGGAGATAAATACTTCCCGATCGAGAAAATAAGGTTAGTAGTAGTGGCAGAAGAACCACAATTAAGAAAGGTCTTGTTTCTAGACTTCATGGTAGTAGATGCACCGTCTACCTACAACCTTATCTTGGGAAGACCATGGCTCCACCAGATGGAAGCAGTAGTGTCCACCCTTCACTAGTGCGCTAAGTACACCGCTAACCACTCCAAAGGAACGATACGTGGAGACCAACCTACGACACGAGGCTGGCATTACGCTGCACTGAAAACATATAGAATGTTCCCAGATCCAACTGGGTCACGTGGAGCCATCTGAACTAGAGCTAAGCCGAGTGACCGCAGAAGTGAGACATGAGTAATCTGCTCTTCAACATGGCGGAATGGAGAGGCAAGCGGGGATACAACCCCCGACATTCAGTCGGCGGGGAGATTTACACCCTTACAAGGTTTACTCTCCAGTAACCTCTGTAAACGTCAGCGAAGCTCAATAGTCTACTGAAAATACCAACGATCCACAAGGGTCGTCCGAATTCACTTCAGGGCCAGGAACAATTTCTCTCCGTCAACAGTCGGTTGATGTAAATTGTTTATTTCCCTTTCTATAGTCAATGTAGAGTTTTAGTTCTTAAAGACTTATGTGATTTGCAATCATTTAAGAAATAAAGAAAGAATTACGAAGAAAAACTCTATTGATTACTGGAAAGATGTAACAACAAGCGCCCATATGCGGATATAAAAGACTAAATACTATAAACATCTGAGTCCGACACGACATGGAGTAAAGATAGACAATCCAACTACATGAGGAGATCAAAAGAAAGCAAAGGTATCCTAATTAGGCCAGGTGAGCCCTTCGGTGCAAGCTATACGCAAGCAACAACAAAGATATCCAAATGAACGTCGCTCGACCCCTTCCCAAGATCAAGGACAACATGGCAGATGGGGCTAAAAGCACAGATCAGCCAATTGCTTTGTCAAATCACCCCCGAAAAAGCACAACGATACAAACCTTACAACGAATGGCTGACTTCCTCAAAAGGCATCCTACCACCTTGCATACTTCCTCAAACGACTTTCAGTCCCCTGGAGAAGGTGGAAAAAGGAAGATGAGGATGGCCGCAAGTGACGAAGCAGTCATGGTCTCATAATGTTGTTAAGCGAGGACATTTTTCACATGCGCGGTACTCGAGGTGACTAAGAGATACCACCCCCAGAAGCATCGGGCGTCAGCTAACACTTCGATCAACCATAACTTAGCAACATGAACCACGTATATGCGGACGCAATGGCACAAGGTAACACCGAGGCTCCTCCATTGGGAGGAAATCCGTACTACTTCTCCGCAATATGAGAAGAAATTACGAGATCTCAGCAGATCAACTACGTGCAAACTCAGAACAGGTGACTGCGCATAACAACGATTATCACCGTGCCCGATTAGTGCAAATGTCAGAACATTCGAAGACTCCTATGATGGAGATCTCCCTTCAGCCTTTGGAAAACCCAAATCATTTCCTTCAAGCAAGAATTAGAAGAGATACGTTCTGCAAAAGATAATGCCTACAACGATTGGCAAAACCATTATATAGACATGATGGTTCACCAAACGGGTGTTTCAACATTAAAGGTCAACATTGAATACTGTATGGAAAACGAGGAGACGACGGCTTCCAAGGAAACTGTGCAGACCATGTTTGTCCAATTAATGGCGCTACATGCAACCCCATCAATTGAAGGGGAGTAACCGATACTCAACCATCTCGCAGCCTGCGCCGTACACGTGCCACTGGGTGATCTACGCCTTACATGTAGCGCAATTGTACAGGAAACCCCTGTCCTTCCTCTACGAGCCCATGGGCTGGACCTATTATTCAAACAATATTCCACCACATGCATGGCGCATGCATTAGAAATCCTGATCAACTCTGACACACGGATCATACCTACAGATTACTAGTTGATTTAAGGTAATTTTGGCTACTCAACGCACCATGCTGGTGGATGTAGATTTGCACACCCTTTATCAGGTGGAACCTCTCTCCAGCTAGGCAAGCTTAGTCAGTCGAGGCTGATGATGATGGCTTCTGGTTCATCCTGACACCTAGTCCGCCTAGCGCGAATCCCAATGGTTTAGGAAGTGGGAGTCTAATCAACGTTATCACGCCTGGTGGCGATGACTCGCCAGGGATCATCGCCCCTTTCACGGTCAATGATCGCCGAACCCGATAAGGTAAGCCTAGCTGGTGACGACTGGCAATGAAAGCTTCTGATCAAAGCCCAGACTTGTAGCCCCCACTACACGGGCGTAAATGGCTTGGAAGGTGAGAGCGTAGTTAGTCCCGAACTGATTCCGACAGCTCACCGCGGGATTAATGCTTTTCAGCCTAGCCGCCAAATTACAAACCCCAAACCTGTAGTCCCCACTGTGCTGGCCTAGATGGTTTAGAAGGCGTGAGCCTAGTCAATCCCGAACTGGATCCGATAACTCATTGTGGGACCACTATTTTTCAGCCTGGCCGCTGAATTACCAACCCTGGACTTGTAGCCCCTATTGTGCTTGTATAAATAGTTTAGAAGGTGGGGGCCTAGTCAGTCCCGAAATGATTCCAACGGCTTGCCACAGGACCACTGCTTTTCAGCTTGGCCGTTGAAAACCCCCAAATTTGTAGCTTGATGCACACAGGTGTAGATGATTTGGAAGGTGGGAGCCTAGTCAATCCGAATTGATTCCGACGGCTTGCCATGAGGCCACTACTTTTTAGCCTAGTCGCCGAACCCCTTTATCTCGGACTCTTAGCCCCCACCGCGCGAGTATAGATGGTTCGAAAGGTGGGAGACTAGTCAGTTCTTGATTGATGTCGACGGCTCACCACAGGACCACTGCTCTTCAACATGGTCGCCAAATCCTTATTACCCTAACCTGAGGTCCACTCTGTTCGAACAAAGATGGTTCGGAAGGTGGGAGCCCCAAGTAGCTCGCCATGCGACCACCGCGTACCTTCAAAACAGTGGTCATAAAGATAAATCCTAGCTCAGTCAATGTCTTCACGCTCAAACGGACTAACATTCTATTATCAGCAAAGGCCACTCACGCCGACACATAGGTCGTCCAGCCAGTACCTGGATAGGTGCTGCATAAAATGTCAACCCGAGCTTACGACGTCTGACAAGGTACAAATGCTCCAATGCTTACGCTCAGCTATAACAACTCGCCTATGGCAACAACTCGGGTAAGTTACCTTAAGGACAAGACACAGCTTGGGTAACGCAACCCTCTGTTAAATTGTCTGCGACATGCCCACTATCGGGCATGACTATGCAACAGTGACACTGAGTCATTCGCAGTGCAAACAATCAAGCTCTCAGCAGCAGACAAACCATTTGACTTCCTATCAATCCAACCAGCCTATGCCAAAGTAAGACGACAAGGAGAAACATAAAACGCACAATAGGGACAACAAATACTAAACAAGTATCGAGCACAGTCAAGATAAAATTGTTTTCATTAACAGACAAAGCAAAATGGGTACAAGTACACAAAGTTTACTCCTGATCATGAGAAGGTACAAAAACAAAAGAGCTAAGCTTAAAGAAGGAAGGGGCAGGGGTCGTGTCCATACGAGCCACGACCTGAGCATCAGGGTCTGAACCGCCCTCTTTGTCCAACGATGCAAAGGCAACGGACAAGTCTACATATGATATCTTCTTATATCGGTCAATATCCCATTCCGGATGCTCCACCTTCATCAGCGCTAGCAGCTCCAACCTCCAGTGTACAACCCAGGGAAACTCGCACTTGCCCTATTCTTGTAAAAGCTCTTCCTCTCGCGCCTTCACGTCAGCAAGTTAACGCTCCAACAACTCCAACTTGCCAGTCAACACATGAACCTGAGACTACTCTGTGGCCAAACTGCTCTTCACAATACTGAGCTTGTGCGTCTCTAATTTGAGCTAGTCCTCGGCCTTCCTTGCCTCCCGAGCATTGTACTCCACATAGAACTCTAATTGCTACTTCTGAGCAGCCCATTCAATCTTCTTCAAAACATTTTCTTCAGTGAGAGACCGCAGTACAGAACGTGCCTCAACCGCTGCTTCCTGCGCGACCTCCATTTCTTGGTGGGCTCGGTTCAACTCTTGTTTGAATCTGTCCCTCGTAGACACTGCCTCCACGCTCAAGGGCTTCCAGATGAACCCGTCTTAGCAACTACATCTGACTGCTCTGACCTCTTCTCTTCAGCCTGCTTCTTCACGCTCTCACGATCTGCCTCGACTTCTGTTCCATCAACGACCACCTGGCTCAAGTGAAACATACCCAGCATATGGTACTTTAAACCCTTATCCATATGCCTTTGTAGCGTATCATCCTCGGGTTTTGGAGCGCAATCCATCAGCCTGCTATTACGCCTACTTATATGCTTCCTTGAAGCATACTCCACAACAACCTTCCGATGCCAGACCTAGGTGTTCATCTTTATTAAGTCCGGTGCAAAGAGGCTGATCCGCGCATTCGGATGAAGCTCCCCCGGATTAGGAATTACACTAGCACCACCCTTTGAAGTCAACATTGATCCCAAGCTCTCCTCCTTAACTTTTTCCTTGTCTCGAACAACCAACCTTTTAGTGCGAGATGCCTCGACAGGATCCGAAGGAATGGGAGGAAGCAAGTTATCCAAAGGACCCTCCAACACCTCGAGTTGTGGCCTGGAACGAGACGGTGAACAATGCATACTACAAGAAACTTGGCCTGTGCTACCACGGCCACCATCAGATAGCACACCAGCAGGATGGTCAGGTTCTAGAACCCCAGGCGAATCTTCACGGGAATCTTCTACCAAAATAGTCCCACGCGAATCGACACTGACAAAAGCTGCCATTACAACCCTCATCAACCACTAACTCAAAGCTTCTTATTGTGCAGCACTGAGATTCGACATGTCATCGACCCCTGCAAATTGCAGGTATTTTTTTCCCAGGCAGATACATCGACCTCCGCCCTGTCAAGCCGATCAACCTCGCGCTCTCACTCACTGGAGCGGGTCGTGCTGAAGACAACCCAGCTCTGATGCGAGACCTCTTCGAACTCACAAAGGAGAAAAGCGTATCAGACGACTCCTGTGCGTCAGGCAACACAAAAGCTTTGGCCCCAGTGTCCTTCCTAGAAGAAGCCCCATTTTCAAGCTAAACTTGCTATGTTCGATAAAGAGTGGGGGCCACGTGCCAGTTGTCCCATAGTCCACTACGAACGAAGTTGGAAACGCATATAACATCCACCACGTTCCTTATTGACAAGCCACAAAACGTCTTCATAGTGTTTTTCTCCTCTAGGGTAAGAGGAATAGTGGGAAACCAACCTGCGAAAAAGCACGAGCAATGATTAGCACACAATCAAGCACAACGAAACCATAAGAAAAAGTTGTACTTATGGATTGGTCTGAACTCTCGCTCAAGTGGACGACCCCTGAATTGGAAGTACTTTAAATCCGCTGGGGCCAAGAAGCAATACTTTTGCCAAAACTTGAAGTCATCTGGCAGATTCGTGAAGCAAGCCAGTGACGTCATCTTACAGACGACATTACTCTTCAACCGAGGAGAAGTAAACAACTGGATCACTCGTGGAGTCACGTGGACGCGAACTTTCTTCTCCCTAATCAGAATGAGAAGGATGATCCTGTATCCATTAGGCCCCAAC
This sequence comes from Berberis vulgaris, assembly GCA_963556465.1. Taxonomy (NCBI): domain Eukaryota; kingdom Viridiplantae; phylum Streptophyta; class Magnoliopsida; order Ranunculales; family Berberidaceae; genus Berberis; species Berberis vulgaris. The sequence goes on from OY747132.1 coordinate 49,302,833, forward strand.
TGGGCCCGAGGAATCCCAAGGAAGTCCAAGAATTCCTAAATCACATCCAGAACGGGAAAACATACTTTAGTTTGAAGCATCCCCTGGTGTAAGCAGATGAACACTGCCGGTGGTGACATTGGCATCTGGCCGCCACTCAGAACAGACAACGATAGGTCCTCGGGGACCCCAAACTTCATACGGATCTCAGCAAGGCCGGGTTCAAAAAGCAACATGTCTTAAAAAAACTCAAGGCCTCTGGCCAAGGTTGCGTCATCAAAAAGGTTTTGTTGAGCCATGAAGAAGAATAATAATTTTTTAGTCAGAAGACGAACATAACAATATCTTCAAAATCAAAGAAAATAGAAGGGCTAGACTCTGCACGACGGATGACCTAATGGGGATTAGGTTCCCACCTCTTTTCCACCGAGCCGATGCACGTTCATTAAATGCGACGCGCAACTCAAACAACGATTTAGACTCAATCATCATGAGCGGCGTATCTTTTCAAGAGTTGACTTAGTGAACCGATGTGATGGCCCACTAACTCGGGGGGAGTAGCTGATGATACACCAAAATGGTCACATCCTTGAGCCATGCACGTGTCATGATGATCTCGAGGAACTACGGGCCCCAGCGTCAGCCCAACACTGATCCGGCCAAGTGATTTTAAGCCGCCCAATGCAGTCCGCTAAATGGACCCGAACTCTTACAGCTCGCTAAGCCCACATGTCTCACAACTATCCTCAATACGTAAGCCCTACTAAGTCAAGTATCTCGAGGATCAGCTTCGAACAAGTAACTACAACAGCTCTCCGCTTCCAACTAGGAAGCAAATACTAGAGTACATATCACGCAGGGAAACTTCCTCTTACAGATTACCCTCTGATAGGTAACTATATCCCGCGTATCTAGGAGCACATGGAACTTCCCTTCTACAACACGACTCCTAATTAGAGAAGGATCTCCACGAAGATCTCATTCATAAACTAAGCCATTGATGGCCTGATCGAACTAGGACTCTTACACTATAAATAAGACATAAGGTTGTTAGAAAGGCACTTGTTAGATTCTACCTTGATTTTCTTTATTTTTAACACAAACTGTTTATATACATCATGTATGATGCCTCACTTTGCAGATCCTTAGAAATGAACTGTTTTCATGGAGTGAATACTTGGTTTCGTGACAGATGATAACTCCGTGTCTCCATGAGAGAAATGAACTATTACTAGAAGTAGAGGTTTTTTTTTTTTTTTTTTTTAAGGGGCTAAAACAAACTTAGATAGATGATAACTCCGGTGTCTCCATGAGAGAAAACTTCACAACACATACTTTTCCCTACCGTGCCTATACCTTTATTATTTTAAAGTATTGTTTATTTATAATTATGACCACAGAATGTGAAGTAAAGGGTTCAGAAAAGTTGCTTGGTTCACTTAGATTTGTTAGCAATATTCTAATACGTGGAAAGTTTGTCTTCTGTTGGTTGACTTTATTACAGTTTTTATTTATTTATAATGTGGAATGTTTGATTATAATGGGTGAGAGTTTTGTTTTCTATAGGATTTGTTTTGTTATTCTGTGCATAAGCTGTTATTGCTAAAATATAGTTGCTTTTATCAAATTCCTCATATTTTGGTTGCAACGATTTTCAATTTATAATATGTTGTCTTGTCTTATCAGTTGATTGTTGAGATTGTTATTCACCTATACGTGTAAATCAATTCATTGAGCATTGTTGAAATACGTGGTAATGCTCTCTTTTCTACAACTCAGAAAGAAAAAAAAAATGTGAAAAGAAAATGAAAAGTAAAAGTGAAGTGATAAAAAAAATATGATTTTAGTAGACGCCTTGCTTGTATATTGGGTATATGATTTTAGTATACAGACTTGCCTGTGTACTAGATACTTTGTTCCAAGTGAGTTTGGATGTACGTATAATGATTAGAATGTATTTGCCATGGATCAAACTTCGATTGTAATGGCATGACCCTCAAAGTGGCACCTCATTTGGGACATGTGCAAGCCGAGTGGCTTAGAAGGCAAGGGAAACACACTTGGGTGAGGTGTGTTCGACACCGAGGGAGAGTGCGATTGTGGAAAAGAAGCGAAAAATAGGAAAATATTGAAAACGTTTTACCATAACAAGAATTTGTACTAATTACTCTATTAGTATATATGTACAATTGCTTAAGGGAAAAAACTAAATGTTCATTCGATCATTGAATGAGAACTACATGTCTTCCGTGAGGAAAAAATGTTTATTGTTGGTATCTCAATAATTGTGTGTTATTATTATGATATGTACTTTGATGAAAGTTAGTTTCTCACACCAGTATCGAAATATTGACGAAACATTTGAATTTGTTTTACAAAATTGGGTGCAATCATAATGAGTGCAACTTCAAAACTCACCATTACTTTGGAATGTGGAGGCGAGCGATTCTAGCTTCGTGGAGTTAGTTGTGGCATGGATATTTTCTGTTATATATATATTTTTAGTTTTGTCTACTGAGTATGTAATAAGATTTTAGACTCAGTTATTACTTTTTGTATTAGAAGTCAAGGATTTGGGTTGATTAATGTAATGTACTTTAAAAAGTTGACTTAAATTTATTTTGATGGATTATGACATTGTAATGTTGATCTTAGATACAAGAGAAAGACTTTGGGAAGTTAGTTTGTTTTATTTATTATTTGACTCGTGTTTGTACCATTTAAATTGTTTCTGTGGTGTTATGGATTTTAGGATAATCTATCAATGTAGGTTGATTAAAAATTGGGGTGTGACACTTTGACGTCTCTTATGTGCCAAGAAAAATAGAGAATGGTCAAGTTGTGGTTGATTTCTTGTCTGATTTCTCATTAGAGAATCCTTCATGGATTACTGAGATGGAATCTACGAAAATACATTCAGTTCAAGTTCCTTAGACCCATGGGATTCACGGCATGGTTGGCGTTTATTTACAAATGGGTTGTCGGGTCTCTTAGGGGTAGGACTCGTAATAGTCCCACCAAATAACACCTATTTTGAATCCCTTGACTTCCCCGCATCTAATAATCTATTAGTCGGGCTCAGAATGTTGCCTCTTTGGGGAGTGACTCAAGCAATTGTCTTTTGTAGTTCATTATTAGCAGTCGAATAATTGTCGAGGAATATGAGGCAAGATACTTGCAGGAAACAAATAAGCAGCTCAAAGGTCTTAACGTTCAGATTCATCACATCCCGCCAGCAAAAGCTAACATGTCGATGAATAGACTTACATAGTGACTGCCATGGGCAATGTGCACTGAAGAACTATTCAGGTGGAATATTTGAGTGCTCCAAGTGTCGATTGCGGTGTAAGAGAGGTGTTATCGGTGGAAGTCAAAGGAGATAGGAATCAATCATGCCGGATGACTTCCATAATAGCCCATCTAGCAGAGGGTGTTACCCTAGAAGATAAAAGAGAGAAAATAAGATTGAAATAGAACGCAAATCAATATTTTCTACTAGGAGGCGAGTTATACGGATACTCGACAGATGGAATGTTGTTGAAATGTGTAAGGCCAAAGCAATGAGAGATTTTACAGGCAATTCACAATAAAATATGCAAGAATTCATTCAGGAGGTAGGTCCCTAGCCAATAAAGTCTGATCTCAAGGCTATTATTGGACATATATGAGAAATTCTAAATGTCGAGGGTTTGGGCGAGAAAACCAGCGAGGGAAATGAGGTGGAGGGGTGGAAGCCGTTCAATTTCCTCGAGATGCGTGCGTTGACTTTTTGCGTGCGCATCTCGAGGGAGGTGAACGGCTCCCACCCCGCCACCTCCCTCCCCTCGCTCATTTCCTCGCCCCAACCCTCGACAGCAAGAATTGCTCGACATATATACACGAAAATGCCAAAAAGGTACCTAAAAAATGTGGGTCGTGCCAGAGGCATGCCAAGACTATTCACACTCACGCTGAGGAGTTGCATTTTATCAGCAGTCCTGACCCTTTGCATTAAGGAGGATGGATATTGTGGGGCCAATTCCAATTGTTTCAGGTAGATGAGAATTTTATCTGGTAGCCACAAACTATTTTTCAAAATGGGGTGAAGCGGTAGCTCTCTAGAAGACTAGATAGAATGAGGTTATTAGTTTCTTTTGGAGCCAAATTACAACTCGGTTTGGTTTACCGCACACTCTCATCTCGGACAATGGCCCCGAGTCTCAGGCGGCAATTTATCTAGTTTTTGTGCCAAACACAATATCAGACTATTACACTCGGCTCCTATGTATCCCAGGGAAATGGACAAGCAAAATTGTCAAATCGAGTCATGATGGACAATATTAAATGAAAGTTGGACGCAACCAAGTCAAAGTGGACTGATAAGCTTCTAGAAGTTCTCGAAGCTTACAAAACTACAACTCTTAGGTCCACGAGGGATTCCTATTTTGCTCTGAAATTTGACATTTAAGTTGTTATACCCACCGAGAACATTGTCCCAATGGCTAGACAATATTTGCTCGGCTCAGGAACTTATGATGCAACAAGAGCCTTTGCAATTGATATGGTGGCCGAGATATAACTTCAGTTCATCTAGAAGAATACTATCGGTCCTTACAACATCAATTCAAAAACATGTTTGTGAAAGAACCTTATCAGGTGGTGACCTTGTTTTGCAAAAGGTCTTTTGAGACTTGAGGAAGTCGAGTTCGCGAAAACTTATGTTCAACTGGAAAGAACCCTATCTTGTGGTTGAAGTACTTAGAGGAGGGGTGCATAGGTCATCGACAATGGATGACACTGCAATTGAGTGTCCTAGAAACATCCTCAACCTCAAGAAGTTCTATGGGTGAACTCGGACGTAGTACCTTGATCATGTCAAGTTCGAAAGATCGGTAAACGTTAACAACATCTATTTTGTTGTATAAAAACATAATTTTTTATAATTTAACTGCTCTCTTTGTCTTGTTATAGAGTTTTTTGTTGGAATACTAATAAGCACCCAAAACATCGAATTTTACCCCTAAATATACAATTGCTAAGTCTAATTATCCAATAAAAATATCTCATTACGTATATTTTGTGCATTTTGTAGGAATTCAAGCGCAAATCTCAAATCATGCACAAAGTGGCACAATAAGGCTAAATTCAACAACTAGAAGGCCCATTGGGAGTTCACCTGCATTCATTAGAGCTAAAAAAATTTCAATCCCAAGACCCATGAAGTCTAGCCCACAAAGCATCAACAACTACAGATCTCGAGGAAATCAACCTAAAGATTTAGATGTCCACATGGCCAACTTTATTATAAAAAATCTCTAGAAGACATGTTTCCTTGTTCAACTCCAACACCTTCCCTTATTTTACTCAACCATGTTTCGGTGTTTCACTCAACCATGTTTCCTAGTTTCATTCAAACAAATTTTATTATTTCACTCAAACTCTTTTTACTTATAAAAACCACATAAAGAGAATTCATAAGGGGATAGTTTTCTTAGAGAGTTTTTTTTTGTTGTTAGATCTTGGCTGTACATGTCTGTTTGGTAGAGATGTGCATGTACTATTTTCCAACATTTTAACTTTTCCATTGAAGTAGAAGTAGGTTATATTTTTGTTTCTCTTTCTCCTTTAACTTTTAGTTTATTCTCACTATTCATGAAGGGTTAATCTCCCCTCTCAAGGGGAAGAGATTGAGCCCCATGAAGATATAATGATAGTTAGATTGTGTTTCATTTAGAAAGTAAAATAGAACAATGAATTTTAAGAAGTACTACGAAAGAAGGTTTTATTTGTTAAATGGATAATGATTTTGATTCGAAAGAAAAAATTATTTTCATGTTCTTTAGGATTTTTCCAATGAAGAACATAATTGAAATCCAATGATGTTTTAGAAATAAAACAATGGATTTGGTTGAAGTTTGAGGAAAATGAAAAGACCTTTACTTATTTAATCCCATAACTCAAGTCATGTAGGTTGAAAAACTATGTGATTTGAGTGTTTTGGGAGAATCTGAAATTACATTCTATAATCATTATGTTGGAATGGGGTGATTCTCATACTCTTGAGATTTCTCTATATTCATTTTGTTACAAGTTAATTATATTTTTTTTTTGAATCATATCATATCTCAACATCTCACCATCCATTATTTTTCTATTTTCTTCATTATTCAAATTTAAATTCAAATATTGTATTCTAATCCAAATGAAGTAGTCGATAACCCCTACTTCCAATATGCATTGTTGAAGTGTATTGTAGGGTTATGGAAAAAAATAAAAATAAACAAAAAAATTAATATTTCTTTGATTGATGTCGAAAATCATGCAATAACCTTAATGTCGGTTTTTAGCATCACATAAATGGCGCCATTGCCGGGGAGATTTATCAAAATTCATTTATTCTGAAAATCTTCTTCTAAAAAAATTAAATAAAAAAAATTAAAAAAACAAAAAAACAAGTATTTCTTTGATTGATATTGAAAATCATGCAATGACATTAATGTTGGTTTTTGGCATCAATCAAATGGCGTCGTTGCACATCACTTGGTGAATGATAGGGATGGCAGTAAGGCGGATTTTCACGGATATCCGCCCCACTCGCCCCGTTTGGGGCGGATTTGGTAAAGGGTGTATGGAGGTTGGGGCGGATAAGGATATCCAAACTGCATCCGTTTATTATTCGGGGCGGATACAGATTTGGCCATATCCGCCCCACGAATATCCGTTTAACCGGTGAAATTACGAAAGTACCCTTGAACTATATAAAGGGAAATAAACCCTAGATCTCTCACTCTCATTTCACAGCTCTCTCCATGGACACCTCGAAGAGCTCCAAGAAGCGTCATCGCACGCCAGGTCGGTTTCTTCATCTCTACCGGACCATTCGACACTACAACACAAATGGTCATTAATAGCATATGACCATAGCGTTTTTTCATAAAGTGCTATGAAAAGGCAAAACTTAATTTATTCAAATATTTGTAAAATGCTATTAAACTTTGTAAAATGCTATCAAAGGCCAAACTTTGTTCATTTGTAAAATGCTATGAAAGGGTAGGCGGGAGTTCTAATTCGCAGGGCGCCAAAGTACCCGCTCGAATCGAAAAAAAGAAAAAAGCAAAACAAAGAAAGAAGGAAAACAAAGAAAGAAGGAAAACAAAGAAAGAAGGAAGGAAGTAGGAAGCCAAAGTTCCTTTCCTTCTCTGTCTCCCTCTCTGACTGCTCTCATCTCCCTCTCCCTCTCTGATTGCTCTCCCTCTCCGACCGCTCTCCTTGTAGCTGTCAACCCCCTCTCCGACTACCTGTGTCGCCGTGCTCTCCCTCTCCAACGTGCTCTACTTCTCGCCGTACGTGTTCTCCCTCTCCGTTTCAGGTCGGTATCTGATTCTCAACACACTCACTCTCTCCTGCTTTGCTTTCACCGCAAACCCTAACGGTTTTTATTTTGTATCAGTTTTTAAAGTAATGGATGTTATGGATTGGTAGATTGAAAGCTTTGAGGGATCAATTTTTCAGATAGGTAATTGTGGAATTGTAATTTTTTCTTTTTCCTCTTTGATTTTCTTATTAGAGTATTAATTTGGTTGAGTTGTGTTGTTCTTCATTTTGAGTTGTGTTGTTCTTCAATTTAGGACTTTTGTATTAATCAGATTCATAACCTTGTTCTTCAATTTTAACTGGGTCACAATTTTATAGACCTTATTGACCTCAAATCATGTTGTTGCATTTCGATTATTACAGGTCTGTTTTGGGAAACCTTGTCAGTGGATGGATTCCCAGTGAAATTCTCTCCTTTAACTTGTATGAGGTACCAACATCCCATGGCTTGTTATTTATATTGTTTTGAGGCTTATCCTTTCTTCTGATTTTGATCTTGACTTGGTTCTTCTTGATGTCTTCAATTATTGATTACGCTCTCACAGCTGATATGTATTGTTTTTTTGGGAAATTGTTGGAGCAGTGTCTTGGTGTCATTGTTGCAGGTGACCGAATAGTCACTTGAACTGTTTTTTGTATTAGTTGGATTCTTGGGTGTATTTAATAGCTATAAGTGTTCTGTCTAGGTGTATACTATATAGAGAGTAGATATATAGCATATCTACAGACTACAATGATTTCTACTTCACAAATGGGTTGTTTTAATTGGCTAAAACTGAGACAGACAAGACACACTAACTAATACATGCTCTATTTTATTTTTTTGTTAAGTAGTATGAGTCATTTATATAGATTATTCTTCAACAAAAAAGGTTTCAATTCGGTGGTGGGGTTTGTTTTATATATATTTTCCTAAAGATGTGTGTAAAGATAGCATCTATCGTACTTATGTCGAGAAATCCTACTATGTATGTAAAAATTGATCACACTGTTTAATTATGAGAAATCAATATTTTCTATTGGAGATAAATGAGGACATATACTATATTACATTGTTCTCCTTTTTTTTTTTTTTGGAAAGCGAGCGGGGGTTATTTAGGATCCCCAAACCTGAAAAAATAAGTTGAAGTTACATCCGTAAATAAATTTTCCCTGATTTATCTTCATGTACAATATCTTTCAAATCCTGCGCAAACGAACTCGGTGTAGCTTCCAAATATTCCGAGCTTGGGTGCAGGCTTGCAAGTCTGTCCGCGACTCTATTTGCTTATCTGTACTCGTGCATTATAGTAAATTCTTCCAGCGCTACCAGCATTCTCCTGATCTTATTGATAATGTGTCTTAAGTTCCACGCAGTCTGCCTAGCATTGATCAGGTAATCACGCACTAATATAGAATCAGTGCTAATTACTAGCTTTCTAATGCATCTTGAGCTGGCTAGTTCCTAGCATTACCTACCGTGCTTCTGTTTCTAGTCATAAATGAAATCATTTACTCCAAGTTCTGATTTCTTATTTTGAAATTTACATTCACTGTGGCAGTTACTACGGTGTTTTGATGGCATATGGTGGCCTCCAAGATGTAAGGTGGTCTTGTCATCTTCAGTTAGTGGCTTTAGATTATCTAACCTGTACACTCATACATCAATGATTTTTTATACAGTTTTTTAGCGAGCGCAATCCTAGATATACAACAACTCTAATTCGGACTCGGGTGCTACCACTGTATTCATTGTCTGCTCATGTACTGTTCTTAATTGCAACTGCAAACTGGGTACTCGGAGAGCTTGCTTCTTGTCTTCCTGAAGTGAGAAATCTTATCTACCAATTTTGTAGCTTTTTCCCCTCATCTCTCATCTCCTCCTCCATTTCATTTTAACTTTGACCTTTTTTGTTCAGGATATGACTGCAGATATATATTCTTCATTGCTGAAAGCTTTGACTAAGCCTGATTTGAGGGATATATCTTGTTATCCCGTTCGAGCTTCTGCTGTTGGGGCAGTTGCTGAGCTTCTTGAGGTAAGGTTCCAAACTATAATGGTAAATTCTATCAATTGTAGCGTTTTCATAGCTGCCTTATTGTTGTAACCTTAATTATCTGCAGAATGAGTACTATCCACCTGATTGGTTGCCACTCTTGCAAGTTATTGTTAATAGAATGGACAGTGAAGACGACAATGAGTCCTCTGTTTTACTTCAGCTTTTGAGTACCATAGTTGGAGCTGGAAATGAATCTGTGATTGCGCACATTTCTTATGTCGTGTCTGCTTTGGTGGGAACTATATCAAAGCACATACCTCCTATTCCTTAACCATGGCCTCAGGTACTTGAAGGATGTCCATAGATAGATTCCTTGACATGATTTTGTATTGTGCAGTTTAACTTGGATAAATATGACTTATAGTCATCAATGTTAGGTGGTTTCTTGTGGAGATTTCATACATCTCAACCTGATTGAGCTTTGTAAGTTCTAAATTAGAGAACTTGGTTTAACTCCTCACAGTCAATTGCATCACATCAGGGGAGTGTGAGCTTTGTTGATGACCTATATCTCTATGTTGAATTTGTTGCATAGTGGTTTATGGTCACCTTGGTTGTGGCCTGGTGGGTGGTTGGAGATGAGTTTTCTACCACATAGATATCCACCTATATCATCTTAGGCTGTGGCAATTCCATTTTGGGAATTTCAGCATATGCTTGGTTGTCAGTGAGGGCATCTCTGTATGTTAAAGAGCGTTCTGGCATGTAAATGCAGTAATACGAGTTAATGTAAATATTTATATTAATATATCAGCAATATCTGCATGTTATGTTGGTTTCTTAGTCCAGATTCCTGATACAGTGAACTTGTGGCAAACAGTTCTGTGGACTAAAATGGAAACATAACTAATCAATTTGTTATTTCTAAACGCTAACTGATGACACCTTGTTAGGTGGTTGAAAGGGGCTTTTCCGCGTTAGCAGTTATGGCTAAAACTTGGGAGGATCACATGCCAGAAGAAGATGAACCAAATGAATCAAGTGAAAAGTTGAGATCTAGTTTGGCTACTATTGCTAGAGTGTTTTCAGTTCTCTTGCAACAGGCTTGGCTTACACCCATGGAACTAGAGGTGCATTTCTCTTCTTACTGTTTTAAATTTTATTTGATCTTATACGGGTCCTATCATTTAATTTTATGCAATGGCAATGTGAAGACATGAAATTTATTTATTCTGTTGAAAGTATGTAGATTTATTTTTATCTGCAGAAATCGGAAAGCTTTTCCTACAATGTAGATGCATTGCTGCCATTTAGACCCTTACTAACTTATTAATATATAAAATGGAAATAGGTATTGTATACACAAATATGGCCCAAACAATTCTGTGGGTGGATCTATTTTGTGCATGTATCACAGCTGATCCTAGTACAATATCTTGAACTAAATTAATGTCTCTGCTGTTTAGTGGCGTGACTTGCCTAGACTTTTGAATCTCACTATAGTTTATCGGTCCTTTTAATTGTGCAAGGAGCCCTGGAATTTAATAATAGTGTGACTAAAGAAACTTGCCAAGATTTTTTAACCTTACTTTGTTGATGTATATAGAATTCTTTAGATCTGCAGAAGTCGGAAAGGATTTCTTATTATCTATGAGACCTTTGCTAATTTTTTAGCATTGGCACCTCCTTGATATGGTATGAGATGGAAATGGTGGATGGAATATGTCGCAGTATACATGGAAATGACTCATAGGTGTCTGTCGGTTGTAAATTGTATTCCATTTCTATAGCTGCATCCCTATCTAGGGTCTCATATGCAACCTCTTGCATAAAAGTTTGTATATATATGTAATTTTTTTCCTTTTCTCTTAGAACTATGTTGTTGTTTGTATCACTTGCTGTGTGGTGCATGTGTATGAGTTAGGACCTGACACTTGATGGATTCATATATCATCCATTCTTGGTTAATTGTCTAACACTCATGTCCAGTTTGGGAATAATAGATGTTTTCTGACCTTATGCAAGTGAGCAAACGAATCTAAGATGTCTTACCTAGGTTGTTATTGCAACTTTAGCTACAACACTAATTACAAACTTGTCTTAAAAAAATCATTGATTTACACTTGCCAATGGGTTAGTTTTTTTTTTTCTTTTTATTCTTATACAAATAAACTTTGGAAATTTATTTAAGTTTGGTGATATCTTGATTCAAGGAGGAGAGTTTTCTTATATGTTGCCCCCACCATCATGCTTAGATGATGCATTCGTACTTTTTTAGTCTATCTTGGGATTTGTTATTGACAAGAAAGAAGTTTTAGACATGAAAATATCCGAGTTACTAACGGTTTGGGCTGATCTGATTGCTGACTGGCATGGTTGGGAAGAACTGGAGGACTTATCAATCTTTAACTGTATACAAGGTGTTGTAAATTTACATCGAAAATGTGATTTGAATAATTTCTTTGTTAGAGAGATGTCGCCTCCCCCAGCTCCACCTGTTCATCAATGTTCCATCATTGAAGGACTTGGTGCATTTGTCAGTGATTCTATATTTCAATATCCATCTGCAACATGGAGGGCTTGCTCATGTGTCCATTTAGTACTACATGTTCCAAAGTTCTCTTTTGAAACCAAAGGAGTGAAGCAGTCTTTGGTGATAGCATTTACTCAGGCAGCGTTATTTCATTTCAAAGAGATCCAGAGCAAGCCTAGTGCGCTTTGGAGACCTCTGTTGCTTGTCATATCTTCTTGTTATTTGTGTTATCCTGATGTAGTTGAGAAAATTTTAGATAAAGACGAAAAGGAAGGATTTACAACTTGGGTATCTGCATTGGGTCATATTTCTACCAGCTCCTTTGAACCTGGTTTGTCGTCTGAGTCTGAGATTAAGTTAATTGGTTAGTATTCTTCTATAATGGCACATTTTATTTTTCTTTTTTCTAGGCATTCATATAGAACTACTGGGTGTTACTCTGGAAATTTAGGATCCATCTTTCCAACCTCGATAAATGTTGTATTACAAAACTGTTTGTTTGACACCCTATATTTAATCTTGGATGGAAATACATAAGACCATCTAACTTATTCTATAATGCATCTTGCTCTCATTGGCTCCTATAGGGAAATGGTACATAAGTAGTATATTGATCTGGTGTTTATGAGGTTTGACCCATTAAAGAGGCGATTTATTTAGTGGCATATGGTTTTGTTAAATGCCGGCATACCACCTAGCTTCTCTATACAGTGAGTTGGTATCTCCACTTTACCGTTATCATCTTGCTTCCTGGGTCTTACCATCTTGATTAAACATCTTTTGGTTTTTCTACTCTTCCTTTCTTACTATTAACTCTTTTGTCAAAAATTTCCATCCATTGTATGTATGAAACTAAGGATATTATTACAGACCCTTTTCATCCACTTATGTCTGCCATTATAAACTTATAATTCAGTGATGGGACTGGCAAAAGTGGTTGATTGGCTGCTGGGACCCAGTGGGAATCCAGGGTCTGGTCTGGTACAAGACTGTTTTGTTTCGCTGATAGAGGCGGTTATACGTCTTAAAGAAGTTCAGGAAGAGGATGAAAATGAGGATGATGGGGATGAAGATGATGAAGAAGATGAAGATACCGATGATGATGAGGTATGACATATAAAATCCATCATTTTTATTATGTGTTTTAGTGTGCAAAAACTAAATGTTCACCTCAGTAAGCTATAAGGTTTGTCTATCAATGAGTTCATATGTGCTGCAAACTAAGGGATGGGGCTATGATCTACTTTCTTACCACCTAGGAGATCTATACTAATGAAACTTATCATATGATCCTTACTTGTATAATCTTTGCTTTCTCTAGGAAGAGTGGATCACTATAGTGTGGAAACTTGGTAATTTCAGGAAAATTAGGAAATGATGTTGCAAAGGTGGCAAATTGATAGTTAGTACTTAGTAATGCCATACAACAACAACTTCTATTTTTTCTGAGCATATTGCATACCTTCATCAAAAGTTACAACATTCTGTAATTGCGGCATACTCTAAGGGTGCTCTTGCAATCTTACCCTAAGTGATAAATACAAAAAAACTATCTTGCAATCCTAATTTGGGTTGCTTAACCTAACAACATTTTTAGTTCATGTGTGTACGCGTGTTTTTCTGAAATCAGTTTAGAAAATTTTGCAGAAGCATTGGCTAGGGTCTAGGACTTGAGTTTTGTTTCACTTATAAATAATTTCCTTATAAGGTGTATTAGGCACAATTGAGTTGAATTGAAGGTTTCTCAATTTCTCGAAGCTTCGAAGTTAAGCTTCTTTTTGTTAGGTTAGATTATTCCGCTGCAAATCCCATCATCTATATTTTGTTAAGTTATTATGATATTCTTTAAGGATGATCCTGCATGCTTTAAGCAATAAAAGCACCGCACCCCGCCCTTCCACGCATCATAAATCAGGCCTTCTCATGTTTTGTTTATTACTCTAAATTTAACTTTGTGTTGAAAAGGTGAGGTTACTTTGTTTGCTTACCAAGCGTAGCTTTCAATTTCATTTCTGCCTATAAGTTTATTAATTTTGTTATGCAATATATCTGCTGAAACTGATATTTAGATTCTCTACCACAACTTTATGCTTGTTCTGCTACTGAAAATTCTCTATTGATAGAACTGAAATTCATACATGAGTCTCCCATCTCAGTAGTTGATGTGTTTTTTTTTTATGCATTGTAATTGTTCATATTTTAGAGTTATCAACAACTCTAAGTACTAGTCGCCACATAGGTGAATCAATAAATTCTAATATGTAATGTTTGGTTAAAAAAATTGGTGGTTTCATGTCAAATGCTTGGGCCACGTTCAAGACCAAGTTGCTAAGTCTAGCAAAACTTCCACAGTAAATGCTATGAATGTTTAAAGGAGGCATTTTCGTGCTACCTCGACTAATAGTTGGAAAGTTGAGGCAAATTCAGAAGGCCATTTTTATTAAAAATAATGGTTATATCAAGTTGGTGGTTTTCTGAAAATAAAAATAAAAATAAAAATAACAAACAAAATATAGTTATTCTATGTTGTTCATCATTGAGCTTTTGGTTTCCTTGAGTTTTTATCGTGTGGGTAAGCATATATTAATGACATTACCAAATAGATTTACTTGGTATTGTTGGGACATTGACGTTTAAAATTTCAAATGAGGGATGTATTTTATTTAGTTCATCGGCGTTCCCCAATTGCACATTATTGTGATAAATGAAAGCATGTTACCTGATAAGCTGGGCATTTTCAGATTGTTGTTTTATTTGTTGGATTTTTTTTGCGTGATAACTGATAAGAAAACATGAGTATCAGATGCTTTAAGCCGTGAGTTTGTTACTTCGCATTTTACTTTTACTTGGATTGTTCTTGACGCCCTTTGAATGCCTGTGCACACATGTTATGCTTGATGGCAATCCTTTTTGTCTTCTAACAAGCAGGTCTTACAAGGAGAATAGATATTCCTATGCCCTAGAAACCGGTGTACGTTATGATGGAGTCTACCGTATTGAGAAATGTTGGCGGAAGGTTGGGGTTCAGGTAAATTAGATGGTCCTCAACCCTAATTGTATGTGGTTGTTCGAATGATAATGTTAGTGACTTCTTTGCAATATGGTTTGTTTCTCCGGGTTTAAAGTTTGCCACTATTTGTTTGCTCGGTGTGACAATGAACCTGCACTCTGGACCAGGTTTGTGCCTTTTCTAATCCCCCCTCCCTTTCTTTAATTGGTAGGGATGATCTCTAATTTATTAAACTTTAAACTGCAGCGATGAGCATGGGGATCGACCTAGACCATTGCCTAAATTCCAGAGCTGAAGAAAGCTACGGACATTACTGAACGGACAGAGAAGACACATGGGATTATGACGTGAGCTGCAACTTATTTCTTTTGATTAATTTCATGAAACTGATTATTAATACCTTTCTATATGAAGAACAGTTGCATATTTTCAGTTTTCAGCTGCATCTTAACATTTATGTTATATTTTTTTTCTTTATATCTACTTGGATAGATTAGTTTTCCTGATGCTTTTCAAATTCATTCATTGCACCATCAAAGGAGGAAGAAAATGTTTGGAAATGGAAGAAGCCTTCCCCTGCTAGCAAGAAATCAGTGGACACTGCTAATCCAGAGGACCGAAGGAAAGCAAGGGCAACAAATAGGAGATCACAAAACCTGTCTGTAAGAGAGAAACTACTAAAAGGTTTGGTCTATTATCTCGTTGTGTATTTAACCTTGAAACACTCGATGACCCACTGGTAGGCTTTCAGCCGTTTTAAACTAGTCACACCTTATATACTTTTGTTTTTAATTTCTAATGTTCAATTATTTAACTTACTGGATATTTGATCTTGCAGAGTTCATCTGCTCTATTTGTCGAAAAGTTATGACTCTTCCTCTTACAACTCCCTGTGCTCACAACTTTTGCAAGCATTGTTTAGAAGGTGTCTTTGCTGGGAAGTCTTTTGTTAGAGAGAGAGGTGGTGGGAACCGGAGTCTTCGTTCTCAAAAGATTGTCATGAAATGCCCTACTTACAAAAATGACATCTCTGACTTCCTTAAAGATCCAAAGGTATGTAATTCAAATGTCTCGTGTAAATAATTGTGAAGCCATGCTCCACATTTTCATTTTTCAGCTGAGGTAGTGTGATAGTTGTTGTCATGAAGCCATGTTCTTCAAAAGTCATAAATCTTCTTAAAATGCTTAGTGATAGTTGTTGTCACATAGAATACCTAATGGTAGGTTAAATGAATGCCCTTGTGTACCTAGAGGAAAAAAAAACCAAAATTTGAGTGAGATCAAAATTTCACCATTCTTCAGAAAGCAAAGGACAAAAGAAAGTTTCAGTAAAAACTGCTTTGCGAATATGGTTTAAAAGCCTACCCTGCAAATTTTCCATTGACAAACCACGGTCTCCATTCATCAATAATAGAATAGTTAAGCGATCTTATCCATGTTTGTGTGCTAATAAATGGGACAATTAAACCGTTAGCAAACCAAGTTTTCGTTAATCCATTAGGAAAAACCCGAGCTCCTACATTAACAAGAAAAAATGGCAACTGGATAGGATTTCTGAATTCTTGTATTAGTTTCTCGATCTTTCTTTGACATGCTTGATGGGGTTTCTGAATCAATGCATTTTTGTGCTTTGAATCGTCTGGTGTCATGTTTTATTGGATTCTCGAGTACTTTGAGTTTTTTTTATGAGGTAATGTGATGGGTCTTTTTTTTTTGTGTGATTCAGAATTGTGCAAGAAGTTCTTCCACCTGTTCTAGACACCAATCAGCCCCTCTTCCCAGGTTTGATGGAACAACAAGGTAAACCTCAAAATGCTACTACACTTTTTCTCTTTGTAAATGCACGATCTAATCATTATGGAGAATATGTTCAAGATGCAAGAATGGGTGTAAAAAACATCTAATGAATGCAAAAGGGGAATTTGATCAATCTTTTGATAAATAAATAAATAAATAAAAATTATAACACCCTAATGGGGCAAGTTGGGGGTGAAAGCAAACTGAGGCCTTCTATTTAGTTCTTCTTTTGCCATGTTATATGGAATGCCTCTGTTGAGAAAATGACTTTTAGGCTATGATTTTGAGTCTTTACTTGCTAAAGGAAGAATAAAGTCAGTTTATTTTTTAGTTGAATGCAACATATAGCAGATGACAGAAATGAATTCAGTCATGTTTTGGGGTGTAAGTCTGTGATTGGGTTAAATAACACATGAATAAATAAGAATACCAACTATTTAACACACCGCAAAGGTAAATTTCTACCAAAAAGTTAGCAAATGTAAAAAAAAAAAAAGGTTCTTTGGTCCAAAGATAGAGCATAGATAAGTGTCTGCTCTGGTAATTCTTATTGCAGGAAGCCTGGAATCCTTTTTTTCTCTTTGTGTTTTGGTTCATGACCTGTAATCTGTTTTGTTGTATTTTACCCTCACTGATGAATCACCACAAGAGCTTGATCACTTTCTATGGGATTTCTAAAAAAGGTTAACAAAAATCGTAGTATAAGAAGTAAAATAATTTCTATATCTGAACGCTGTGAATCTTATTTGTAAAATCACTATTCAATGAATGCTCGTTGGTATTATGCAAGGTCATTTTATTGCTAAATTTAGTTGTTAAATAAATAAAACAATATATGGCGAAGTTTAGGTTGCTGTAAGATAGAAATTGGGATGATCAAAAATTTTATCTTTGCAAGACTAGTAAAATTACGTGCCTTTTAAACATCTCTTCTCTTCTCTAGACTCCCTTCTCTTCTAAGTTGGGGTAATGATTGTAATGTATTCAATGATGCTTTAGTTCATGATTTTGATGCAGATAACCATTTGAGAAATCATTCTCGAAAACATTTACTCATCTCTGTGCTTGCTAGTACTGTTGAGATATAACTTCTTGTGTTATACTTGAACAACAGGTCCAAATGTGAGTAGAAGATCTTGGAAAGGTGTTTGTTTGCTTAGTTAATCAAGATTCCTCAGGTTCAGTTGAAAGAACCACAAGAGAAGCATGTGGTTTTGCGGAAACCATTGCAGAATTCTTCAAATCAGCAGAATACCCAGTTGGAGACTCAACAGAATTGTTTAGTTTGTTTACTAGATAAGAAGAAGATAATGGTCAAGATAAGAGGAAAAGGTAAAAGGAAAGTTGCTCCATTAGAGCTATTGGAACCAGTGGAGTCGGATACCAATGTGGTTGGACCCGTAATTTTGAGCAAAGGGCTTATGTTCCCCAGGCGGCCTGGCTTCGGGTAAGCTGGTATTAAGGGCATTGTCAAGGCCAACCATTTCCTTGCAGAGTTACCTGACAAGGATTTATTTCATTACGATGTAAGTAGCATTATGAATGAAAAGTACTTGCATTTTTGTGTTGGAGGAACATTCATACTACATACCAGAAGGCTTTGATATTTTCGGTACTCATTACATTGTTTTGGTTTGTTGCAGGTTAAGATAAACCCTGAGGGTGATTTCACGTAAATTGAATAGAGCTATCATGGCTCAGTTGGTGAAAGTTCATAGAAAGACTGATTTGGGTATGAGGCTTCTTGCTTATGATGGGAGGAGCAACCTTTATACTGCTGGATTGTTTCCCTTTACTTCAAAGGAATTCAGTGTAATTCTAGTTGATGAAGATGACGTGATTGGCATTGCAAGGTTCATTGCTAACTCGTGTTTGGCTAAGATTTTATTTCATCTTCGATTTTGTTTGTGTGGTTTTTTTTATGAATTTGTAAATTTTAATATTATTGAAATAATTGTAAATGGGAACTTTTGAGGTTGTTAAAAAGTTCAATTAAGATGCATGAAGATTCTAATATAGCCTCAAATACTCAAACCAGAAAGCGGCAGTTTAAAGTAGCGATCAAGTTAGTAGCTCATGCTGACATGCAATATTTGCGTCAGTTTCTTGCTGGAAAGGTAGTTGATGCTCCTAAAGACACAATTCAAGTTCTTGATGTTGTCTTGAGAGAACTGTCCTCCCAAAGGTACATTTTCTTAATTTGTCCACATAATTTACTATTTGGAGTAGCTCAGTTGTAGAAAAATGTTTATTCTCAATGTAGAATTTGATTTATTGCAGTTTTAGAGTTGTTTTGGTAGTTCTGATGTCAAAATGATGTTCTAACTGGAATTAATCACATTAGATGCATCTGGTGAGGGTGATGTGATTTACTAATTTCATTTGAAAATTTGATTGAACCAACATGAGGAGTTGAACGAACATCAATGATCTACGGAACAACACCAACCATGACCTTGTTCAAAGCTCAAATGAGAATGTTGAGGAGTTGAACCAACATCAACAAATGAAGGAAGGGGAGAACCAAAACAATGAAGTTGGAAAATGGAAAGGATTGTGACTCGATGTAATACATTATCTTTTTATTCAACTGAAATAAATGTAGTCTGATATTTATTATTTGATAGATTTTGGGACTCGATGTAATACATTATCTTATTAATTACATTACTTTGCCTCCGTTCATGGAAATGTTAAAGTTTGGCACATTTAGATTTTTATTTTCTAGAAATAAAACTTATAAGATGTTATAAAAAGTCATTTGATAGCACTTGATGAGTGCTATAGAAAAAAGGGCATTGAGAAACGCTATAGAAACTAATATAATAGCATTTTTTAAATGTTACGTGAGGGAAGACAGTAGCGTTTCAGAAACGCTATGGTATACTATACGATAGCGTTTCAGAAATGCTTTGGTAAAGTATACGATAGCGTTTCTGAAACGCTATAAAATGTCAAATTACAATAGCGTTTTTAAAACGCATTAATAGACCCTGTATCTATTATAGCTCCGGCAGACACAACGTTTTCTAAAACACTATGGTATCCTACCATAGCGTTTTTGAAACGCTATTAATGAACATTTTTCTTGTAGTGCGACCACTCCCATTCTATCCTTGCTGAATCCACATATCAACTAGCCTCCAACCTCTCTCCCTCCGTGAACTCTCTCTCTCCTGTCATGATACCACCGCCACATCACGCTTTCAACAACCTCTTATCCTACCAGGCCACCTCCTCACATGCCGTTCCCATGCCGGTCTCGATGCCCATGTTGCATCTGAGAAGGATTTCCATTGGTGAGAATATGCCCCTTGGGAGCTATAACCCTTCCGAGTCTCTCTTGGGTTCGTCTCCGGTGCCTTTTCCTTCTAGCAAAGTCGACGATGGTGAGTTTTCCGAGGACATGTCGTAGCCGAGCAGGGGCTGGGCCAGGAAAGGCAGGCCCTTGAAGGCTACTACTATCCGTAAATCCGTCCGGGGCGGGGATGGATTTTAAAATTTTGTATAAACAAATATTCGGGATAGATTCGGGGATTCGTGATCTCCAGCGGGGCGGGGATGGATTTGTCCAAATTCGCCCCAATCCGCCTCGTTGCCATTCCTAGTGAATGAAGACATTCTTGAAGATACAACTTTGGAGACAATAGAGAAGATTTTTAATATCTTTAATTATTTTCCTTTTCTTAAATTTCTCGCCTTTATGCATTTTTGGGTAATTTTTCTCATATAATGGAAACAACACAGCAGCGTGCGACTCAAACAGTGTCCGTTTATAGTAAACATTTTACAGAAAACTTCGTGACAGACCCTTGAATTTGTGTAATTTTTTTCAGATTTTTTTAGGTCGATTACCTATAGAACAAATTCGTTTTAAAAAGTGGATGATAAAGCCGCGGAATTGCCTAAGACATGCTTGAAGAAAAACGATTATTTGTAGTTTCTAGTGAGGAAGAGAGTTTACTCTTTATTAACTTTTTTTATGCCTCGAATGGTCGAGTGCAACTTGTAATAGTTAGGCATTATTTTAGTATTAGGTTGATTATTAGTTTAGGTTAGAATTAATTTACTCTCACAAAAAAAAAATTTATGA
Source organism: Berberis vulgaris (assembly GCA_963556465.1). Taxonomy (NCBI): domain Eukaryota; kingdom Viridiplantae; phylum Streptophyta; class Magnoliopsida; order Ranunculales; family Berberidaceae; genus Berberis; species Berberis vulgaris. The sequence goes on from OY747132.1 coordinate 49,323,577, forward strand.
CTTCTTGACCAAGACCATTAAACATTTTTGCATCTGTAGTTGCTTGATTGTGTGTTTATTTATTTAGATAGCAATCGAAGTCAGAAATTAAAACATATAATAATTTGCTCTTTGAAAAGGGCTAACTTTTTTTTGTAGTGGATAACCAGTGGAGTTTGTGGGGAGAGAGAAATTGCTTGAAACAATATGGAGTAGCTCTCAAATAACACTTCTCTCTACCCCCACAATGGAGACTTTCTGTCCGAGCTGACAAGATAGTAAGTATCTCTTTCAGACACATTGTTTTAGTGGCTTGGGTGCTGAGTGAAATTCGATTGGACATTGCTAGGTGTTTGTTTATGTTTCTGCATCTTAACGAACTGCGTGGTTGCCTACATTAATAAACTACAATAAACAAAGAAAGGGTAGATCTAGCCTTGTTTTTTAAACTGGTGGGATTTCATTACCCACCTCATAACTCCAGCTGTGTGAAACCAAGGCACATATTAAAATCAACTAAGATTAGAGCCAACTAGAACGATGTTTATAGGACAACTAAGACCAAGGTTAATCTGAAAAATTTTGTGTTGACCAAAAATAAACGTGACGTTGGTTTTAATCGTTTAATGAACTCTAGGAGGCCTCTGCCACATGGGTAACTCACCCGGTACGCCGAGTTACTAGTAAGCTACGGACTGTAGTAGAACGTGGTGCAACTAACAGTTTTTGCTAGGAACACACACCCTATGTACGTATTTGACATGCATGTTCTCATATCAATCGGTCTAAGAGTGGTAACACAGGTACAATTCTTAATTAGAGCATGTGATCTTCTGTCACTTATGCAATAATTCGGCTTCTGGTAAGCGTAACTCTGGCCTCTTGATTTTAGACTTTGTACTATTGGATACAAGCTTTTAGGATCATTCGTTAGCACCCTATCTAATCATGCCATAGTAGATGACCGCGTAACGCCCGCAGGTTTCAATCAATCTTGTCCCTCACAGAATAACAAGATAAAATCCCATTAAAATGTTGTTTGCTTAGATTTGACATTTGTGTTGTTCAGAAGTGATTGTTGCTTGTGTATATCTTCTTAGCAATCGTCTAGGAATACTTGATCTTGTGTTTTGTCAATGCAATTGAGTGTCCTAGAAACATCCTTAACCTCAAGAAGTTTTATGGGTGAACTCGAACATAATACCTTGATCATGTAAAGTTCGGAAGATCGGTAAACGTTTCGTTGTATAAAAACATAAACTTTTACAATTTATCTGCTCTCTTTGCCTTGTTATAGAGTTTTTTGTTGGAATACTGATAAGCACCCAAAACAATGGATTAGGTTGAAGTTTGAGGAAAATGAAAAGACCTTTACTTATTTAATCCCATAACTCAAGTCATGTAGGTTGAAAAACTATGTGATTTGAGTATTTTGGGAGAATCTGAAATTACATTCTATAATCATTATGTTGGAATGGGGTGATTCTCATACCCTTGAGATTTCTCTATATTCATTTTGTTACAAGTTAATTATTTTATTTTGGAATCATATCATCTCTCAACATCTCACCATCCATTATTTTACACTTTTCTTTAATATTCAAATTGAAATTCAAATATTGTCATCTAATCCAAGTGAAGTAGTTGATAACCCGTACTTCCAATATGCATTGTTGAAGTGTATTGTAGGTTTATGGAAAAAAATTAAAATAAACAAAAAAAAAAGTATTTCTTTGATTGATGTAAAAAATCACGCAATGACATTAATGTCGGTTTTTGGCATCACATAAATGGCGCTGTTGCCAGGGAGATTTATCAAAATTCATCTCTTTTGAAAATATTTTTATAAAAAAAATTAAATTAAAAATTAAAAAAGCAGAAAAATAATTATTTCATTGATTGATGTCGAAAATCATTCAACGACATTAATGTTGGTTTTTGGCATCAATCAAAAGGGGCCGATGCATATCACTTGGTGAATGAAGACATTCTCGAAGATACAACTTTAGAGACAATAGAGAAAATTTTTAATATGTTTAATTTTTTTACTTTTCTTAAATTTTTTGCTCGCCTTTATGCGTTTTTTGGGTAATTTTTCGCGTATAACAAAAATAACACAGTAGCAGATGACTCAAACAGTGTCCGTTTAACGTAAACATTTTACAAAAAATTCAGTGACAGTCCCTTAAATTTGTGTAATTTTTTTAGGTTGATTTTCTGTTGAACAAATTCGTTTGAAAAAGTGGGTGATAAAGCCGCGGAATTGCCTAAGACTTGCTTGAAGAAAAAATTTTATTTGTAGTTTCTACTTTCTAGTGAGGAAGAGAGTTTACTCTTTATTAATTTTTTTTATGCCTCGAATGGTGGAGTGCAACTTGTAATAGTTGGGCATTATTTTAGTATTAGGTGTATTGTTAGTTTTAGGTTAGAACTAATTCACTTTCACAAAAAAAAAAAAAAAATTATTTTTGACTTCTTGACCAAGACCATTAAGCAATTTTGCATATGTAGTTGCTTGATTGAGAGTTTATTTATTTAGACAGTAACCGAAGTCAGAAATGAAAAATATAATAATTTTCTATTTGAAAAGGGTTAACTTTTTTTTTGTAGTGGACAACTAGTGGTTTTTGTGGGGAATGAGAAATTGCTTGAACCAATGAGGAGTAGCCCTCAAATAACACTTCTTTCTACCCCCACTGTGGAGACTTTGTGTTCGAGCTCACAAGATAGTAAGTATCTCTTTCAGACACATTGTTTTAGTGGCTTGGGTGCTGAGTGAAATTCGATTGCATATTGCTTGGTGTTTGTTTATGTTTCTGCATCTTAACGAACTGTGTGGTTGCCTACGTTAATAAACTACCATAAACAGAGAGGGCAGACCTAGCCTTGTTTTTGAAACTGGTGGGATTTCATCACACACATCATCACTCCAGTTGTGTGAAACCAAGGCACATATTAAAATCAACTAAGATTAGAGCTAAATAGAACAATGTTCATAGGACAACTAAGACCAAGGTTAATCTGCCGAATTTTGTGTTGACCAAAACTAAACGTGACGTTGGGTTTAATCGTTCAATGAACTCTAGGAGGTCTCTGCCACATGGGTAACTCACCCGGTACGCCGAGTCACTAGTAAGCGACGGACTGCAGAAGGACGAGGTGCGACAAACTGTTTTGGCTAGGAACACACACACTATGTACGTATTTGACACGCATGTTCTCATATCAATCGTTCTACAGAGCGGTAGCACAGGTACAATTCTTAATTAGAACACGTAATCTACTGTCACTTGTGCAATAATCCGGCTTCTGGTAAGCATAACTCTGGCCTCCTGATTTTAGACTTTGTACTGTTGGATGCAAGCTTTTTTTATCATCCGTTAGCACCCTTGCTAATCAGGCAATAGTAGATAACCGCGTAAAGCTCGCTGGTTTCAATCAATCTTGTCCCTCACAGAATAACAAGATAAAATCTCATTAAAACGTTGTTTGCTTAGATTTGACACTTGTGTGGTTCGGAAGTGATTGTTGCTTATGTATGTCTTCTTAGCAATCGTCTAGGGAAACTTTATCTTGTGTTTGGTCACTGCAATTAAGTGTCCTAGGAACATCCTCAACCTCAAGAAGTTCTATGGGTGAACTTGGACGTAGTACCTTGATCATATAAACTTCGGAAGATCGGTAAACGTTAACAACTTTTATTTTGTTGTGAAAAAACATAAACTTTTGTAATTTATCTGCTCTTTTTTTCTTGTTTTGGAGTTTTTTGTTGGAATACTGATAAGCACCCAAAACGTTGTATTTTACCCCTAAATATACATTTGCTAAGTCCAATTATCCAATAAAAATATCACATTACGTATATTTTGTGCATTTTGTAAGAATTCAAGCACAAATCTCAAATCATGCACAAAGTGGCACAATAAGGCTAAATTCAACAACTAGATGGCCCATTGGGAGTTCACCTGCATTCATAAGAACTAAAGAATTTCAATCCCAAAACCCATGAGTCTAGCCCACAAAGCATCAACAACTACAGATCTCGAGGAAATCAACATAAAGATTTAGATGTCCACATGGCCAATTTTATTTTTAAAAAATCTCTACAAGACATGTTTCCTTATTCAACTCCAACACCTTTCCTTATTTTACTCAACCATGTTTCCTTGTTTCACTCAACCATGTTTCCTTGTTTCATTCAACCATATTTTCTTATTTCACTCAAACCCTTTTTACCAATAAAAACCACATAAAGAGAATTCATAAGGGGACAATTTTCTTAGAGAGTTTTTTTTTATTGTAGTTCTTGGGTTTACATTTTTGCTTGGCAGAGATGTGCATGTACTATTTTCTAACATTTAAACTTTTCCATTGAAGTAGAAGTAGGTTATATTTTTGTTACTCTTTCTCAATTGTTTCTCTTTCTCCTTTAACTTTTGGTTTATTCTCACTATTCATGAAGGGATAATCTCCCCTCTCAAGGAGAAGAGATTAAGCCTCATGAAGATATAATGATAGTTAGATTGTGTTTCATTTAGAAAGTAAAGCAGAACAATGAATTTTAAGTACTTCGAAAGAAGGTTTTATTTGTTAAATGGATAATGATTTTGATTCGAAAGAATAAATTATTTCCATGTCCTTTAGGATTTTTCCAATGAAGAACATAATTGACATCCAATGATGTTTTAGAAATAAAACAATGGATTTGGTTGAAGTTTGAGGAAAATTAAAAGACCTTTACTTATTTAATCCCATGGGTTGATTTGAGTATTTTTGGAGAATATGAAATTACATTCAATAATCATTATGTTGGCATGGGGTGATTCTCATACCCTTGAGATTTCTCTATATTCATTTTGTTACAAGTTAATTATTTTATTTTGGAATCATATCATCTCTCAACATCTCACCATCCATTATTTTGCTCTTTTCTTTATTATTCAAATTGAAACTCAAATATTGTCTTCTAATCCAAGTGAAGTAGTCGATAACCCCTACTTCAAATATGCATTGTTGAAGTGTATTGTAGGTTGATGGAAAAAAAAATAAACAAAACAATAAGTATTTCTTTGATTGATGTCGAAAATCATGCAACGACATTAATGTCGATTTTTGGCATTACATAAGTGGCGCCGTTGCCGGGGAGATTTTTCATAATTCATCTCTTTTGAAAAGAAAATTCTATAAAAAATTAAATAAAAAGATTAAAAAACAAAAAATAATTATTTTTTTGATTGATGTCGAATGATGCAACGACTTTGATGTTGGTTTTTGGCATCAATCAAATGGCACCGATGCACATCACTTGTTTAATGAAGACATTCTTGAAGATACAACTTTGGAGACAATAAAGAAGATTTTTAATATCTTTACTTTTTTTTCCTTTTCTTAAATTTTTTTCTCGCCTTTATGCGTTTGTTGGGTAATTTTTCACATATAACAGAAACAACACAGCAGCAGACGGCTCAAACCGTGTCCGTTTAACGTAAACTTTTTATAGAAATTTCCGTGACAGTCCCTTGTATTTGTGTAATTTTTTCTGATTCTTTTAGGTCGATTGCCTGTTGAACAAATTCGTTTGAAAAAGTGGGTGATAAAGGCGTGGAATTGCCTAAGACTTGCTTGAAGAAATTTTATTATTTGTAGTTTCTAGTGAGGAAGAGAGTTTACTCTTTATTAATTTTTTTTATACCTCGAATGGTGGTGTGCAACTTGTAATAGTTAGGCATTATTTTAGTATTTGGTTGATTGTTACTTTTAGGTTAGAATTAATTCACTTTCACAAAAAAATAATTTATTTCTAACTTTTTTTCCAAGACCATTAAACATTTTTGCATCTATAGTTGCTTGATTGTGTGTTTATTTATTTAGACGTCAATCGAAGTCAGAAATTAAAAAATATAATAATTTGCTCTTTGAAAAGGGCTAAATTTTTTTGTAGTGGATAACCAGTGGTGTTTGTGGGGAGAGAGAAATTGTTTGAACCAATGAGGAGTAGCCCTCAAATAACACTTCTCTCTACCCCCACTGTGGAGACTTTATGTCCGAGCTCACAAGATAGTAAGTATCTCTTTCAGACATATTGTTTTAGTGGCTTGGGTGCTGAGTGAAATTCGATTGGACATTGCTTGGTGTCTGTTTATGCTTCTGCATCTTAAAGAACTTCGTGATTGCCTACATTAATAAACTACCATAAATAGATAGGGCAAACCTAGCCTTGTTTTTGAAATTGGTGGGATTTCATCACTCCAGCTGTGTGAAACAAAAACACATTAAAATAAACGAAGATTAGAGCCAACTGAACAATGTTCATAGGACAACTAAGACCAAGGTTAATCTTCCAAATTTTGTGTTGACCAAATCTAAACATGACATTGGGTTTAATCGTTCACTGAATTCTAGGAGGCTTCTGCCACAAGGGTAACTCACCCGGTACGCCGAGTCACTAGTAAGCTACGGACTGAAGAAGGACGTGGTGCAACTAATAGTTTTGGCCAGGAACACACACCCTATGTACGTATTTGACATGCATGTTCTCATATCAATCGATCTACAGAGCAGTAGCACAGATACGGTTCTTAATTAGAGCATGTGATCTCCTGTCACTTGTGCAATAATCCGACTTCTGGTAAGCATAACTCTGGCCTCCTCATTTTAGACTTTGTATTGTTGGATACAAGCTTTTTGGATCATCTATTAGCACCCTTTCTAATCAGGCAATAGTAGATAACCGGGTAACGCTCGCAGGTTTCAATCAATTTTGTCCCTCATAGAATAACAAGATAAAATCCCATTAAAACGTTCTTTGCTTAGATTTGACATTTGTGTGGTTCAGAAGTGATTGTTGCTTGTATATGTCTTCTTAGCAATCGTCTAGGGATACTTGATCTTGTGTTTTGTCATTGCAATTGAGTATCCTAGAAACATCCTCAACCTCAAGAAGTTCTATGGGTGAACTTGGACGTAGTACCTTGATCATATAAAGTTTGGAAGATCGGTAAACGTTAACAACATCTATTTTGTTGTATAAAAACATAAACTTTTATAATTTATCTGTTCTCTATGTCTTGTTTTAGAGATTTTTGTTGGAATACTGATAAGCATCCAAAACATTGAATTTTACCCCTAAATATACAATTGCTAAGTCCAATTATCCAATAAAAATATCTCATTACATATATTTTGTGCATTTTGTAGGAATTCAAGCACAAATCTCAAATCATGCACAAAGTGGCACAATAAGGCTAAATTCAACAACTTGAAGGCCCATTGGCAGTTCCCCTGCATTCATAAGAACTAAAGAATTTCAATCCCAAGACCCATGAAGTCTAGCCCATAAAGCATCAACAATTACAAATCTCGAGGAAATCAACCTGAAGATTTAGATTTCCACATGGCCAACTTTATTATAAAAAAATCACTACAAGACATGTTTCCTTATTCAACTCCAACACCTTTCCTTATTTTACTCAACCATGTTTCCTTGTTTCACTCAACCATGTTTCCTTGTTTCATTCAACCATGTTTTCTTATTTCAATCAAACCCTTTTTACCTATCAAAACCACATACACGGAGTTCATAACGGGATAGTTTTCTTAGAGAGTTTCTTTTGTTGTAGTTCTTGGCTTTACATTTTTGCTTGGTGGAAATGTGCATGTACTATTTTCCAACATTTTAACTTTTCCATTGAAGTACAAGAGGGTTATATTTTTGTTTCTCTTTCTCCTTTAACTTTTAGTTTATTCTCACTATTCATGAAGGGCTAATCTCCCCTCTCAAGGGGAAGAGATTGAGGCTCATGAAGATATAATGAGAGTTAGATTGTGATTCATTTAGAAAGTAAAGTACAACAATGAATTGTAAGAAGTAATTCGAAAGAAGGTTTTATTTGTTAAATAGCTAATGACTTTGATTCGAAAGAATAAATTATTTCCATGTCCTTTAGGATTTTTCCAATGAAGAACATAATTGAAATCCAATGATGTTTTAGAAATAAAACAAAGGATTTGGTTGAAGTTTGAGGAAAATGAAATGACCTTTACTTATTTAATCCCATAACTCAAGTCATGTAGGTTGAAAAACTATGTGATTTGAGTATTTTGGGAGAATTTGAAATTACATTCTATATCATTATGTTGGAATGGGGTGATTCTCATACCTTTGACATTTCTCTATATTCATTTTGTTACAAGTTAATTATTTTATTTTGGAATCATATCGTCTCTCAACATCTCACCATCCATTATTTTTCACTTTTCTTTATTATTCAAATTGAAATACAAATATTGTCTTCTAATCTAAGTGAAGTAGTCGATAACCCCTACTTCGAATATGCATGTTGAAGTGTATTGTAGGTTGACAGAAAAAGATAAAAATAAACAAAAATATAAGAATTTCTTTGATTGATGTCGAAAAATCATGCAACGACATTAATGTCGGTTTTTGGCATCACATAAATGGCGCCGTTGCCGAGGAGATTTATCAAAAAAAATTCTAAAAAAAATATAAAAAAACCAAAAAACAAGTATTTTTTTATTGATGTAAAAAATGATGCAACTACATTCATGTTGGTTCTTGCCATCAATCAAATGGCATGCACATCACTTGTTGAATGAAGACATTTTTTAAGATACAACTTTTGAGACAATAGAGAAGATTTTTAATATCTTTAATTTTTTCCTTTTCTTAAATTTTTTTCTCGCCTTTTATGCGTTTTAGTGTAATTTTTCGCATATAACGGAAACAACACAACAGTAGACGGCTCAAACAGTGTCCGTTTAACGTAAACATTTTACTAAAAATTCTGTGTCAGTCCCTTGAATTTGTGTAATTTTTTCTGATTCTTTTAGGTCGATTGCCTGTTGAACAAATTTGTTTGAAAAAGTGGGTGATAAAGCCGAGGAATTGCCTAAGACTTGCTTGAAGAAATTTTTTTATTTGTAGTTTCTAATGAGGAAGAGAGTTTACTCTATATTAATTATTTTATGCCTCGAATGGTCGAGTGCAACTTTTAATAGTTAGGCATTATTTTAGTATTAGGTTGATTGTTAGTTTTAGGTTAGAATTAATTCACTTTCACAAAATTTTTTTTAATAATTTCTGACTTTTAGACCAAGACCATTAAACATTTTTGCGTCTGTAGTTGCTTGATTGTGTGTTTATTTATTTAGACTACAATCGAAGTCAGAAATTAAAAAAATTAATCATTTGCGCTTTGAAAAGGGCTAACTTTTTTTCTAGTAGACAGCTAGTGGTGTTTGTGGGGAGAGAGAAATTGATTGAACCAATGAGGAGTAGCCCTCAAATAACACTTCTCTCTACAAATTACTTTCTATAATCATTATGAGGAGTAGCCCATAACTCAAGTCATGTAGATTTAAAAACTATGTGATTTGAGTATTTTGGGAGAGTTTGAAATTACTTTCTATAATCATTATGTTGGAATGGGTGACTCTCGTGACGCCCTTGAGATTTATCTATATTAATTTTGTTACAAATTAATTATTTTATTTTGGAATCATATCATCTCTCAACATCTCACCATCCATTATTTTGCTCTTTTATTTATTATTCAAATTGAAATTCAAATATTGTCTTCTAATCCAAGTGAAGTAGACGATAACCTCTACTTCCACTATGTATTGTTGTAGTGTATTATTGGTTGATGGAAAAAAATAAAAATAAACAAAAAAATAAGTATTTCTTTGATTGATGTCGAAAATCACCCAATGATATTAATGTCGGTTTTTGGCATCAGATAAATAGCGCCGTTGCCGGGGAGATTTATCAAAATTCATCTCTTTTGAAAATCCTTTTCTAAAAAAAATTAATAAAAAAATTAAAAAACAAAAAAACAAGTATTTCTTTGATTGATGTAGAAAATCATGCAACGATATTAATGTCGGTTTTTGGTATCTATCAAATGGCGCCGTTGCACATCACTTGGTGAATGAAAACATTCTTGAAGATACAACTTTGGAGACAATAGAGAAGATTTTTAATATCTTTAACTTTTTTCCTTTTCTTAAATTTTTTTTCGCCTTTATGCGTTTTTTGGGTAATTTTTCGCATACAATGGAAACAACACAGCAGCAGACGACTCAAACAGTGTCTGTTTAACGTAAACTTTTACAGAAAATTCTGTGACAGTTCCTTGAATTTCTGTAATTTTTTCTGACTTTTTTAGGCTGAGTGCCTGTTGAACAAATTTGTTTGAAAGAGTGGGTGATAAAGCCGCAAAATTGCCTAAGACTTGCTTGAAGAAATTTTTTTTATTTGTAGTTTCTAGTGAGGAAGAGAGTTTACTCTTTATAATTTTTTTTATGCCTCGAATGGTGGAGTGCAACTTGTAATAGTTAGGCATTATTTTTGTAATAGGTTGATTGTAAGTTTTAAGTTAGAATTAATTCACTTTCACAAATAATAATAATAATAATAATAATAATAATAATAATAATAATAATAATAATAATAATAATAATAATAATAATAATAATAATAATAATAATAATAATAACAATAATAATTTTTTACTTCTTGACGAAGACCATTAAATATTTTTGCATCTGTAGTTGCTTGATTGTGTGTTTATTTATTTAGACAGCAATTGAAGTTAGAAATTAAAAAATATAATAATTTGCTCTTTGAAAAGGGCTAACGTTTTTTTTGTAGTGGACAACCAATGGTGTTTGTTGGGAGAGAGAAATTGCTTGAACCAATGAGGAGTAGCCCTCAAATAACACTTTTCTCTACCCCACTGTAGAGACTTTCTGTCCGAGCTCACAAGATAGTAAGTATTTCTTTCGGACACATTGTTTTAGTGGCTTGGGAGCTGAGTGAAATTCGATTGGACATTGCTTGGTGTTTGTTTATGTTTCTGCATTTTAACGAACTGCGTGGTTGCCTACGTTAATAAACTACCATAAACAGAGAGGGCAGACCTAGCCTTGTTTTTGAAACTGGTGGGATTTCATCACCCACCTCATCACTTTAGCTGTGTGAAACCAAGGCACATATTAAAAACAACTAAGATTAGAGCCTACTAGAACGATACTCATAGGACAACTAAGACCAAGGTTAATCTGCCAAATTTTGTGTTGACTAAAACTAAACATGACGTTGGGTTTAATCGTTCAATGAACTTCAGAAGGCCTTTGCCACATGGGTAACTCACTCGGTATGCCGAGTCACTAGTAAGATACGGACTCCAGAAGGACGTGCTGCAACTAACAATTTTGGCTAGGAACACACACCCTATATATGTATTTGACACGCATGTTCTCATATCAATCGGTGTACAGAGCGGTAGCATAGGTACAGTTCTTAATTAGAGCACGCAACCTCCGTCACTTGTGCAATAATCCGACTTCTGATAAGCGTAACTTTGGCCTCCTGATTTTTGACTTTGTACTGTTGGATACAAGCTTTTAAGATCACCCGTTAACACCCTATCTAATCAAGCAATAGTAGATAACAGCGTAACGCCCGCTGGTTTCAATCAATTTTGTCCCTCACAGAATAATAAGATAAAATCCCATTAAAACGTTATTTGCTTAGATTTGACATTTGTGTGGTTCAGAAGTGATTGTTGCTTGTGTACGTCTTCTTAGCAATAGTCTAGGGATACTTGATCTTGTGTTTTGTCACTGTCATCTTTCCATCTCATTTTTTTTTCTTGTTATGAAAGTTTCGGAACGATACAGCAAACGCTTGGTTCGAACCCAAAAGTTTTCTACCCACCCTAATCCACTCTTTGCCTCTTCACCACACTCATCTCCACCTACCTCCCCTCACTTTCCAATCAACACTGAAATGGCAGAACGTCCAATTTGGGAATACAATGTTCCTCTTGCTGTTAATGTGCACAGATGCATTGAGTTGCCCCTATGACGACAACTCGATTTGAGATCAGACCAACTATTATTAATATGTTGCCGAAGTTTCATGGGCATGATCGAGAAAGCCCATATGTCCATCTTGGAAAGTTTCTTGAAGTTTGTAGTACTTTTAATAACCAAAACATAGATGAGGAAAATGTTAGGCTTCACTTGCTTCTTTTCTCTCTTGAGGATTGGGTCACCTCATGGCTAAATTCCCTCCCTACCAATTTCTAGCGAAGTACTTCCCCATGAGAAGTTTACTCAAACACATGATAAACTTTTTTATGAAGTATGGGACCGCTTTCAAGATTTATTACTCTAGTGCCCACGTCATGGCTTTGAAAAACGAGTGCTAGTGCAGAATTTCTATAATGGATTGATTGTCGAATCTAGAAATATAATTGAATCCATGTACCAAGGGAAATTCATGCATAAAACTGGTACTGATGCTTATACCTTTCTAAGTGAACATGCTGATGATTTTCGACAATTGACTGCCCATACAGACTTGAAATCTAGTTCTTCTAGAAAATCACATCTATTTGTACCAAAGAAAGATTCTGAACCAGACATCGAAACCTTACGCAAGGACTTTGCTAAGGAAATTAAATCTATTGTGATGAAGTCTTTTTCTAAAGCTAAAGAGCAGATTTTTAAGCCTTGTACCTTTTGCCTCAAAGGAGATTGATGATATATGAAAAAAGACTAATCATCACGACCGTACACGTGGCATAAAGTCCCATCATGAGAATACAGCGCCCGATCTATTGGGCTAACTCATAAAGCCCTAAAGGATTGAGGCCAATTATAGAGGCCCAGACTAGACCCACCACTAAGGAGGTGTAAACAGGATCCGAATCCATGCCAAGACGAATCAAAGCCCAAATCCATGCCTGATACACATTCTCTCATAAAGAAAAGAACGTTACACGAAGAAAAAGCCATGGAAGGACCTACGCCTCCACGAACGCATCTTCATTAAGGAAGAGACTATTACAGAAACATCTCCTTCCGTTGCACCTCACATGCTTAAGTCACGCATAGAGTTAACTACAACCATTATATATAAAAGGTAAAGGGAACATTCGACAAAGTTATACAACTTTAACTGAGTTATGTCCAGATTTACTTCCTTCTTCCAACAGAGTTATTGACTTAAGCATCGGAGTGCCTTCAGCCACCAAAAAGGTGGTCATTAGCAGTTTAATAGTGGTTTTGCAGGTCAAACTCACAGGTGGACGATTTTTGGAGGCATTAGTTTTGTGTCGTCCATGGGGAACGTCGAGTTTCCTTTTTTCCTAAAATAAGATTCAGTGACAGCTCACGCAACCTGATTGAAGATCGATGGAGTACTCCGCAAATCTTCTGTATGACGTTAACAGATACGACATGCCACCCAATATTGATCCAAAGACATCCATCGAGACAACCATACCTACCGGCAGAGAACCCCAGCAGGGAACAGTTCAGACGTCTCTGCCATCATGGGGAATTCCCTCTAATCCCTAAGTATAAATGTTTTGCCTCAGATGGACAATGTGATCGAAATGATAGATAGGATCATCTGAAACTTACGAGGCAGCAGCTTTCAAGAAGAAATCATCTAACTGAAGAAACATCGGGCTAATGATAGCTCCAAATGCTATCAGAGAACGCCAAAAAGTCTACAACTGGAGAAGCCCAAATATGATAGGGCATTCTCGGCTTTGACAGCAAGTCGAAGCAAGATTCTTGAAGCAATGGCAAGAAGAGAAGATGTCAAATGGCCGCCGAAAATGAGGGGAAACCCGGAGAAGCGGAACAAGGGCAGATATTGTCTCTTCCACAACGGCTACGGCCACGATACCGAAGATTGTCGCAACCTAAGAAACGAAATTGAACGCCATATCAAACAAGGACGACTCAAAGAGTTTGCCAAACTCGAGTATGAAACAATCGTTCCAAAGGAGCAAGCGAGGGAAACAATCTACGTCTTGCATGGCACATGCGGATAACATGAACAATCCAATCGGTCCAAAAAGTGCATAGTCAGGGACTTACGCACAAAGATTAGAATCCAGGAACCGTGTGCATAGCGTACAAAGATAATGCAAAGGACTCTAACCTTCTTAAACAAGGATGTTGTTCGAGTTAATTTCTCACACAATGATGCTTTTGTGATTTCGGTCATGATAGAAAAATGGAAAATCAAAAAGGTATTGATTGACACCGACAGCTTGGCAAACCTCTTATACCTAACAACTTTCCGAAAAATGCAGTCCATCGTTGAGATGCTCTCACCAAGCAATCAGTCTATGGTAGGTTTCAGTTGGGAGCAATGTAATCCACTAGGAAGATCCGATTACCAGTCAAAGTGGGAGAACCAAGGAAGCAACGAGTGTTAATGATAGATTTTCTCGTCGTCGACGCTCTTGCTGCATACAACATGATGCTCGGGAGACCATGGATACACAAGATGGGTGCAGTATCCTCCACTATGTACCAATGTGTGAAGTACCATACCGATAATGGCATTGGAAGAATAAAAGGGGACCAACCAACAGCCCGGGAATGTCAATTTGCTACTATAAAGACTCCTAAATAGCAATTATCGCAATGATTGGAAGAGTCTTCACAGCGATCCGATGAAACAAGTTTGGATTCTCCAAACGACAATCTAACTCCAACTAGTCCTCGAGATTGACCCAACACTGGACAACCAGAAGAAGAAATGGTCCAAGTCTATTTAGACAATGAAGCTAAAATGGCAGTCTGAATCAGCACAAAAATCCAGCCTAAGCTTGCCATGAAGTTGATCGAACTGCTAAAAAATAACCAATATATTTTCTCATGGACAGTGAAAGACATGATGGGAATAGATCCATCCATCATTTTGCCACAAATTACAAGTGAATCCAGAGAAGAAACCAGTTAGACAAAAAAGAAGACCAGTGGCCTCAAAGCGCAATCAGGCGATAAACGAAGAAGTACACCGACTACTCAGTGTGGGAATGATAAGAGAGGCTCACTATCCAGATTGGCTGGCGAACACGGTGCTAGTAAAGAAGAAGAACGAGAAATGGAGGGTGTGCATGGATTACACCGACTTGAATAAAGCATGTCCCAAAGATAGATTCCCATTTCCACGAATAGATCAAATAGTGGACGCAACTGCCAGGCACGAGATGTTGAACTTCATGGATGCGTACTCTGGGTATAACCAGATACAAATGTACCCCCCCTCGACCAAGAAAAAACATCTTTTATAATGGAAAGGGGGACGAAATGTTATCGAGTAATGACGTTCGAGTTGAAGAACGCATGAGCAACATATCAACAGCTAGTAAACAAGATGTTCAGTTATCATATCGACAAAACGATGAAGGTTTACATCGGCGATATGCTCGTTAGGAGCTCATGCAGAATAGACCATGTTAAGAACCTCGAACAGGCTTTCGCCCAGCTTTCGCCCAAAGAAGTGAACATTTGGAGTGGAGTCAGGGAAGTTCCTCGGGTATATGGTCAACTAGCAAGGAATTGAAGCCGATCCAAAGCAGATACAAGCGCTTCTCAACATGCAATCGCCAACAAACATAAAAGGTGTTTAAAGTCTTAACGGGATGATAGCAGCTCTAAACAGATTTATTTCCTGATCATCAGATAAGTGTCTACATTTCTTCAAAACTTTGAAGGGGAATAAGACATTCGAATGGAATAACGAATGCGAAAGAACCATTCAAAACCATTCACGCAAAGAGTTCAGCGCTAATATGAGAAGAAAAAGGGGTGCAGAAATCGGTGTACTACATCAGTAAAGCACTCGCAGATGCAAAGATCAACTATCCGGCCCTAGAGAAACTGGCACTTGCTCTGATCGTGTCATTAAGGAAATTGCGACCATACTTCCAGGCACACCCAATCACGGTCATGACCAAACAACGACTTCGATCGGTATTACACAAGCCAAACTTATCAGGAAGAATGGTAAAATGGGCAATAGAACTCGGACAATTCGACATTACTTATGCCCCTAAAACTGCTATCAAATCTCAAGCATTAGTAGATTTCATCGCCAAGTTCACAGGAAGCAACAACTAACCCGAGGATAAGGGAAACAAAACAAAACAGCCTGAACCAATCCCTGAAGGATGGATCCTACATTGTGATGGGGCATCTAATGAAACAGGAAACGTAGCCGGAATAGTCTTATACAACTCGGAAGGCATTGCATTAGAAAATGAGCTAAAATTTAGTTTTGAAGCCTCCAACAATGAAGCCGAGTACGAAGCGGTGATAGTAGGACTACAGTTGGCAAAACACCTGAGGATAAGGGACATTAATGTCTTTACGGACTCCAAGCTGGTGCTCAATCAACTAAGCGACAAGTTCCAAGTGAAAGACACTCGAATGAAAGCCTACCACCAGAGAACCACAGAACTAATAGAAGGCTTCCGAAACGCCACCATTCGACAATGTGCATCAGCAAAAAACAAAAAAGCAGACGAGCTAGCTAAAGAAGCCTTAACAACAAAGAGTAATGGCAATCCACTCATAATGACACAAGGTAGGTCCATACTAGAAAATCAATCAGAAGAAGCATGTGCCGTAAACCAAGATGTTAATTGGATGACTCCAATCCTGGCATACATCTTAAATGCAGAACTCCCACCAACAAATAAGATGGAAGCCAGAAAACTACGAAATCGGGCAACAAGATATACAATGGTCAATGACAGACTGTACAGGAGATCTACCACGAACCCTTTATTAAGATGCCTTACACCAGGAGATGTCGAATACGTCCTAGAGGAAATACACAATGGCACATGCGAAAATCACCCGAGGGGAAGAACATTGGCCCTTAAATCTCTCAAGTTAGGATATTACTAACCAACGATGCAGGCGGGCGCTAAGAGGCTAGTTCGTAAATGCGACAAATGCCAAAGATTCGCTCTATACACTCACATGCCGTTATAAAATCCGATTCCAATGAGCAGCCCCTAGCCGTTCGCACAATGGGGAATGGACATCATAGGACCACTCCCAATGTCCGACAAAAAGAAATTTCTCCTTGTAGCAGTAGAATACTTCACCAAATGGGTAAAGTAGAACCCCTCACGAAGATAGGGGAAGCACAAGTCAAGAAATTTCTTTGGAGAGACATCATATGCAGATTCGGAATCCCAAGAGTAATCGTTACGGACAATAGGAAGAAATTTAAAGGCAAAAGGGTCAGGAAGTTAAGCAAGAGCATGAATATCCAACAACACTTCTCCGCACCAGCTCACCTGCAAGCAAACAAGCAAGCCGAAGCCACTAACAGAATGATTTTGGAGACAATAAAAAAAAGACTCGAGGCAGCGAAAAAACTATGAGCGTCCAAATTACCTGGTGTCCTTTGGGCACACAAGACTACGAAACGAACTCCAACAAGATAAACTCCTTTTGCACTCGCTTACGGGTCAAAAGCGATGATACCTGTGAAGGTCGAAATGTCAATATTCTGGACCGAAGAATTTCGCGCTGAGGACAACGTCGAAGCGTTAAGAGTCGGGTTGGATCTCTTTGAAGAAAAATGAGAAGCAGCCTTGATTAAAATCGCAGCATACCAACAACGGATGGCAAGAAGTTACAGATATGAAATTTCAACGTAGAAGACTGGGTGCTACGAAAAGTCCAACTAAACACGAAATAACCCGGCATAGCCAAACTTAACCCAAAATGGGAAGGACCCTATCGAGTGACAAATATCAACAGACCAGGAGCATACTGGTTGGAAGACAAAGAGGGCGAAATGATACCTCGACCATGGAATATAGAGCATTTGAAAAGATATTATCAATAAAGTCTTTCGCTCTCAATTTCGAAACAACAAAATCTTATCAGGACAAAGAGTCAGATTAAAAATAGACTCAAGAGAACACTCAGCATGACTAGAGTATCGAGCAAAAAAATATGTTGGATGAACGAGTCAAACATAAAAACTTCTGGCCTAATCAACCATGAAGTAATAAAGTACCAGGACATAAGAGCCGGACTTTTACACCGACTGTAATGTACGACATCGTAATCAGAGTGAAAAACAGGATTCCATAAACTAAAGCCTCCATACGACCAGAATGTCGAGTACTGAAGCCACCCACGAAAATTTGGACAACCGAAATCAGAAATCTCCCTGAAATGTCATAAGTAAAAAGCTAAACAAGCTAGACATACAGAACACGAAAATGTGAAATAATAAAATTTTCATTTATTTTCTAAAAAAGGAGATTACAAAAATAACAACTAAGAGGAATCACTATCGTGAACAACATTTTCAGGAAGCGTAGGGTCAGCGGGCTCCTCGACATCCGGATCACCCATCGAATACGAAACAACCTCCTCGACATCGTCGAACTCCTGCTCAGCAAGGCTGCGGTAGGGGGACATGTTCAAACCTTGAGTTTTCAAGAAATCTAGAAAATCATGGCGACCCTCAACCACTTTCTTAAAGTCCGCGACCTCCGCTGCATTTAAACTCTCCTTAACAGTCGATAGCTCGGCTTGGGTAGACGCTAACTCTTTGTCAACTCAGAATTTAGCTCAATGATGCAAGTAGGGGTGGGCATCCCATCCCGCGATCCCGATTCCGTCCCGATTCTTTTGGGTCCTATTGGGATTGATCAATCCCATCCCAATCCCGTCCCGATCTAGAATGGGATGGGATCGGGGTGAAGATTTTCAATCCCGCCCATTTCGTCCCGAACCGAATTTTTTAATATTTAATATGAAATATGTAGTATGAAATTATTTGTTGACAGGACTTTTATTTGTTGTTTTATTTATTGACATGACTATTTTATTCTCACAAGTTTCCATGCGACTCACTTAGATAATGGATCTAACTCAAACCCTCTCCATTTTTTTTTCTTCCTAACTCTTGACAACAACAATGTGTGCTCCTCATAGTTTTTAAATGACAAACCTATTTATCATTTTTGTTAACAATGTGCAAAAAAATGGCTATCTTCAATAGTGGTGCTAAAAAAATGGAGTAAAAACTAATGAAATGGGGAAATAATAATCAATGGCTTAAAGTTATATAGTTGTTCTTAGAGTTGTGTGTTTGGTAAATCCAAAATTTTAAATCTTGCATATTAAATTTTCAATCCAAAATTTAATACATGCTCATCCCATCCTGTATTGTCCTGAATCCGTTTGGGATGGGACGAGGTTGGGATGAGGTCTATCCTGTCCCGTCCCGATCCCGAACAAATGGGATGGGATAGGGATGAGGTCCATCCCGTCCCGTGCCCACCTCTAGATGCAAGCGGTAGCAGCTTTAAGCTTGGCCGAACACTCGTTGGCGAAGCAAACAACCTCATCACGATCAGCCTTTCGGTCAGACAACTATTTCTCAGCAACATCCAGACGAGAACGCAACCTACCCAATTCCAACTCGGATGTCTCGAGGTCAAAAGTAAACGCATCACGTGTAGCCTCCAGCTCCCTCAATAACTCCCATGTAGAGTCCGCAACCTTCTCATGTTATGTGCATTGCGCCGACAACAAATCCATTCGATGAAGAACATGGGAAAAAACCAAAATACGTCCCGTAAGCTTCCGCTCGACAGGAGCAGTCTGATCATGTGACGCCTTATAGTCTGCACCCATGATGGTCGCATAAGTAAGATGCGTCGTCCCCTCCATGAGATGCTGGAAGCCATCGTCAATATGACGACGTGGTTGACGCACGGGCATAGGAGTAGTTTTGTTCGCCAACTACCCGTAACAGCCCCAATAAGGTGGCAAGCACTGCCCTACACATCGGCCTCAGAAGCCAAAAGGTCTTACTAAGGAAAGAAAGAACAGGGCGAGAAGCAGAAAGAGCAGCACGAGATCCTGAAGTCCCGGCCATAACAGAAGAAGTAGTAAGCTTGTGATCTCGAGAACAAGCAACAACTTGATCCTCTGCTGACATATCGTAATCAAAATCATCCAAAGTCTTAGTACCCTTTGAATTATTCGACATCCAAACACCCAGCTGAAACATTTTATTCTCGATAATGCATGAATCATTAATTAAGAGAGGGCAAGCAATAAGAAACAACAAGCTTTTTCACATGGTCATCTAGAAGGCGGGTGATTACGCCCAAACAGTACACGCGGTCAATTGCAGTAAAGATTGGGGTGTCGATCCCACGAGGAAAAGTGATCTACAAAACAAGGTGAAGGAAGAAAAAAACTACGCGAAACAAAATGTAAGAAATTCTAGCAATTTTAAAATGTGAAATTAAATTTAATTTAATAGAAATCAAGTTTAGAGAAATCACAAGGTTCCAAGAATCCCTCCTAGATTTCACGCGCCAACTAGTATTGATTCGCTATGATGACTCGATTACGTGTTTCACATCCCAAACAATATAATCGGAAAAATAGTCTTTAATTCATTAATATATCCTAATGTAAATGGATTTTAGATTTCACTTTTTCTAGAAAGCACAAAGGTTGGTCATATGTGATATCCTAAATTTACGATATATCCGGAGACAATAACGTAATAAAAGACGATCACATATAACTAACCTACCGGAATCAATTTATCCTTGAAAATTCCACACATAAGAAAAGTGTGACTAAACTTATATGGAGAAGAAAAAGACAACCACCGGAATAATAATCTACGAAGAAATTTATGAAATCTTTGTCACTAAAATAACATAAATTCCTATATTAAATAAAAGTGAGAATCATAAACACCATTATTCATCGTGAAAGCATAAAACGAATCAAATACTAATTAAGTGTGTTACATCTAGGAGTTCACCTCTTCGCCTTGCGTGGAGTTTAGTGACGCATGGTGAAGGTGATGACAACGGCAACGGTGGGAAACTTCATCGACGTGGCAGCGCGTGGTGGATCAGCGATGTGCACACTGCTGCTGCTGCATTCCCGCTTGTTCTGCACACTCCCTGCTGTCCTGGACAGCACCCTCTCCTCTGCTGTATTGCTGCATTTTTGGCTGCCTGCTGGACAGCGTTTTGCGTTGCTGCACTCTTGCGCTATCTCCTCCATGTTGTCCTGCGCCTTCTGCTGTACAGCAGCTCCTGCTGCTGCTCCTATCCCGTTCTCGGCTGCTGCTGCATTTTTGTTGCAGCCAAAAACCCCCTTCTGTTTCTCTTTTTTTTTTGTCTTTAAGGTAAAGAGAAACCTACTCCCTATTGGGCCCAAATTGGAAACCAAAATACCCCATTAGTCCCCCATTGGAAGCCCAATTTCAATTGTAAACTAAAGGGCTTGGTGGATCTCAAGCCCAATGAATTTAGAAACCAAAAGACAACAAAAGGAAAACAAAGGGTTTGGCTATGTTCATTCATATGACTTCTTTGTTCCACCAATTCAAAACTAATTTCATTATTTTTCTTTGGCTTGAGTGTCTCCCGCACCATTTCGTCAACTCGTCTATGAATTTCCAAATTCGCCATGCTAATGCACTTTTGTCATTTAAACTCCAAATCCTACAAAAATAAATTGTTGGAAATATGGCTTTTTAAAATAAAAGAAAATGGGTGTGTACCTGGTTTTGATCTCTGGATCTCCCTCTAATTTTAGCCCCACATCTTCTATACAACTCATTGTGGAAGAGTTTATAAGGAGATTATTTAGACTTGGGTTGGACCCCTTGGGGGTACCACACTTTTGTGAGGAGTGGAGAGATAGACTCTCGCGCCCGCCACCGCTGCCGTCCGGGTCGGGTCATTTAGAAATCAACCCATTTTCTTTTTACTGAAAATTTATTTAACCGAAAATATTTTTTGAATCAGAGAAGGGAGATTGTTCGCCATACGTTGCACCACAGTATTCTCTCACGTTTTCCACGCAATTGTTATGTCATTGTATCTAGACGGGATTTTGTCCATGTATCTAGACGTTTTCTTAAAACCCACACGTTTTCCACATTTTTCTTAATTGCATTTTCCACGCGATGTATCTATTTTTGATTTCGTATTTCAACGAATGTGTTTTCTCCCTATAAATACAAACACAATTCAGATTTTAGACATAGAAAAAAAAACAAAAACAGTTTGCAAACAAGAGAAGAGTTGTTTTTCAGATAAGAGTTTTTGCAAACAAGAGCTTTAGTATTTTTCAATCAGAAAAGAGATTTTTCTTATTATTGATTTATATACATTGTATTGGTGTTTTCGAGCAAACAAGAGATTAAGGGTGGATAGTTTTCCGTTCATCAACTGTGCATTTGTTTGAACGAGACAGATAAGATTCTTGGCTGTTTTATCCTGGGGACGACGGGGCTACAAGACTGCTTGCACATTTTTGGGCAGAGCCGCGAAACGTCTTAAAGAGAGCGACCTAGTCTGCGACTCAACCAAGGAATATTTGGTAACTTCGTTCCTATCTTTTAATTTGAATTATTACAGCATCTGCAACATTTTTAAGACGTTTTATTTCTGCCATGACTACTACCTTCTTCATAATTCTCTATAAGAGAAAATAATGATATTTAGTATTCTCTATAATACAACTTACGGAAATAAAGAAAGGAGATGGAACAAGTAATGAAAATGTTGGTAGAAATGATACAACCTTTGTCAATTGCAGAACTTGACAGTGTTTTGATCCGTTCTTATAAGAAGTTTGATTTGTACAAGATTTTTTTTTTCACAGATTAGGTTGAAATGATACTCTTTGTGTCTAGGGAGGTTTTAGTGTCATTACCTGTAAGTGTGTGATTATTTAATACTGTTGAGTTTGTTTGATTGTGAAGAAAGGAACTTAGAAGGCCCAGGTGTGAGCGAGCGAGAGAAGCTTAGCCTATGCTATGATGACGAACAAGTCAGTCTCCTGTAACCCCTCCGTGCTTCTTTGAAATGGATGAACTGTTCCGTTTGTGTAAGTTGAGTCACCGTTTTCACTTGGGATTCAAGTCTTCTCCATCACCACCAACCTCCTCTTCTTCCCTACGACCATGATCTCATCTCTTCTGCCTTCCTTGGATCTCAATCGCCACCGCTCATGGGAGTTGTTGCTTCACGCCCTGCTATAGTAATCGACAATGGCACTGGGTATACTAAAATGGGGTTCGTGGGAAACATTGAACCATGCTTCATAATCCCAACTGTTGTTGCTGTAAACGAATCTTTTTCGAACCAATCTAGAACTTCTGCAAAGGGCAGCAATTGGCTTGCCCAACATAGTGCAGGTGTTATGGCTGATCTCGATCTCGACCCAGTACTACTTATAATCTCAGTTGCCCAATTCATCATGGCCAGGTCGAGAATTGGGACAATATGGAGAGGTTTTGGCAACAGTGTATTTTCAATTACTTGAGGTGTGATCCTGAGGATCATTACTTTCTTCTCACTGAAAGCCCACTTACAACTCTTGAGAATCGCGAGTACACTGGAGAAATCATCTTCGAGACATTTAATGTTCTGGGGCTTTACATTGCTATTCAGCCAGTTCTTGCTCTTGCTGCTGTATATACAACTTCTAAGGTTGGTACCAGCTCTCTTGCAATGTGTTTTCATTTTTATTCTACTCGAATTGCAATGTGTTTTCCATCAAGTCCACATAAATCTGTTGTTAGAGAATCTTAACCCTTAGATTTGATACACTCAGATATATGTGAACTTGATGGTGTTTTGACTAGAAATGGAAAACGTTATTTTATTACGTTTATTGATGATTGTTCTGATTATACCTTCGTCTACTTACTGGAGAATAAGAGTGAAGCCTTTGACATGTTTAAATTATTTTTAACCGAAGTTGAAAATCAATTTAATAGAAAGATAAAGAGACTTAAGAGTGATAGAGGCACTGAATATGACAACAGTACTTTCATTGAGTTTTATAATTCTCAAGGAATTATTCATGAAACAACTGCACCGTATTCTCCTGAGATGAATGGCAAAGCTGAAAGAAAAAAAAATAGAACTCTTACTGAGTTAGTAGTTGCCATTCTACTTAACTCCGGTGTTGCATCGCACTGGTGGGGAGAAATTATTTTGACGGTCTGTTACGTGCTAAATAGAGTCCCCAAATCGAAAAGTAAAACCTCTCCTTATGAGATTTTGAAAAATAGACAACCAAACTTGTCATATTTGAAAACTTGGGGTTGTTTAGCTTATGTTAGAATTCCTGATCCTAAAAAGAATAAGCTTGCCAGTAGGGCATATGAATGTGTATTCATAGGATATGCCATGAACATCAAAGCTTATAGATTCTATAATCTTAACGATCACGTTATTATAGAATCAAACGACGTTGATTTCTATGAAGATAAATTTCCTTTTATTTCGAGGAATAGTGGGGGTACATCCTCAAATAACATGCCTTTGATCAGAATGGATGAAACCGATAAAGTCACAGATTTTGAGCCTAGGAGAAGTAAACGGAAACGAACTTCTAAAAACTTTGGCCCCGATTACTATGTCTTTTCAGTCGAGGAGGATCCCCTTAGCTTTCAAGAAGCCTTATCCTCTATAGATGCCAATTTTTGGGAAGAGGCTATTGATGATGAAATGTACTCTCTTGAGTCCAATAGAACCTGGCATTTAGTTGACTTGCCATGAGGTTGCAAGACAATAGGATGTAAATGGGTATTTAAGAAGAAATTGAAACCCGATGGTAATGTTGAAAAGTTTAAGGCTCGTCTTGTAGCCAAAGGGTATAGACAGAGAGAAAATGTTGACTTATTTGACACATATTCTCCTGTTATCAGGATTACATTTATTCGAGTGTTAATTTCTCTTGCTGCAATACATAATCTAGTATTGCACCAAATGGACGTTAAGACTGCGTTTCTTAATGGCGAGTTGGAAGAAGAAATTTACATGGTCCAACCTGAAGGTTTTGTTTTTCCAGGGCAAGAACATAAACTTTGCAAACTTGATAAATCACTTTATGGTTTGAAACAAGTTCCAAAACAATGGCATGAAAAATTTGATAATCTTGTTATCGCACATGACTTTAAAGTGAACGAAAGTGACAAATGCATTTACTATAACACTGAAAATGGCATTTGCACTATTATATGTCTATATGTGGATGAATTGCTTATCTTTGGTTCTAATATCCATGCCGTGAATAAAGTGAAAGCTTTATTGTGTGCGAACTTTGATATGAAAGACCTTGGAGAAGCAAGTGTAATCCTTGGTATCAAGATTACTAGATCTGAAAAGGGAATTTGTTTGGATCAATCACATTATATAGAGAAGATCCTAAATAAATATAATTACTCTGACTATAAACCTGCATGTACTCCTTATGATCCTAGTGTAAAGTTGTTCAAAAACACCGGTAACGGTGTTAGACAATCTGAGTATGCGAGCATCATTGGTAGTCTTAGATATGCTACCGATTGCACTAGACCCGACATAGCTGATGTCGTGGGATTACTATGCAGATTTACCAGTAGACCTAGTATACAGCATTGGCATGCAATTGAAAGGGTCATGAGGTACCTGAAGAGGACTAAGAACCTCGGAGTACATTATCAGAAGTTTCCCGCTATCCTTGAAGGATATAGCGATGCTGATTGGAACACCCTCTCAGATGACTCCAAAGCCACCAGTGGCTATATTTTCAGTATAGCTGGTGGAGCTGTTTCTTGGTAATCAAAGAAACAAACCATTATGGCACAGTCCACGATGGAGTCAGAGATGATAGCACTAGCCACGGCTAGTGACAAAGCAGGTTGGTTAAGAAACTTGCTAGCAAATATCCCTTTATGGGAAAGACCGATTCCAGCTGTCTTGATCCATTGCGATAGTACCGCGGCTATTGCAAAAATACAGAACCGTTATTATAACGGCAAGAGACGACAAATACGTCGTAAGCACAGTACAGTTAGAGAGTTTCTATCTATTGGTGTTGTGAGAGTGGATCATGTACGAACTGATGCGAACTTGGATGATCCTTTGACGAAAGGATTAGCTAGAGAGAAGGTTTTCAAAACCTCGAAAGGAATGGGACTAATTCCCTTAGATTGATGAGTTATTCATGACGGTAACCCAACCTATAGACTGGAGATCCCAAGAAATAGGTTCAATGGGTAATAACAAGTCGTGAATGATATGAAGTGAATCATGCTGACAGAATAGCAATCTCATTCCTAGATTAAAGCATGAGTTCCTGAAGCGATAGTAGGATGAGTTAAAAACTCTTAATGAGATCTATACTCTATGTGGAGTGGAGTACCTAGCTACAGGAGTACTCTTGATAGACTCACCAAAGTGATTGTGGAAGTTTGGCTGATTCCTATGGAATTTGTGGGCAAAATTTATAGAGCCTTCACTATACTGGGATATACGTGCATGGCCATAAGGCACGAGTTTTTTAAACTTCACCCTGGTAAGGTTGTGCGTGTAATGTATGTTAGAGATAGAGTTCAAAACTACGAGTTACTCTAGTATAATCTAAAACATGAACACTACGCAAGAGTTCAAGTCGAAAGACACTTTTGTTTATGCACAATCTTATATTTTTTAGATTGCTCGATGAAAAATTGTTTTAAAAATCCAAGTGGGGGATTGTTGGAAATATGGATTTTTAAAATAAAAGAAAATGGGTGTGTACCTAGTTTTGATCTCTGGATCTCCCTCTAATTTTAGTCTCACATCTTCTATACAACTCATTGTGGAAGAGTTTATAAGGAGATTGTTTGGACTTGGGTTTGGACCCCTTGGGGGTACCACACTTTTGTGAGGAGGGGAGAGATAGACTCTCGCGCCCGCCGCCGCCGCCGTTCGTCCGGTCGGGTCGGGTCATTTAGAGATCAACCCATTTTCTTTTCACTGAAAATTTATTTAAACGAAAATATTTTTTGAATCAGAGAAGGGAGACTGTTCGCCTTACGTTGCGCCACAGTATTCTCTCACGTTTTCCACGCAATTGTTATGTCATTGTATCTAGAAGGGATTTTGTCCATGTATCTAGACGTTTTCTTAAAACCCACACGTTTTTCTTAATTACATTTTCCACTCGATGTATCTAGTTGTGATTTCGTATTTCAACGAATGTGTTTTCTCCCTATAAATACAAACACAATTCAGATTTTAGACATAGAAAAAAAAAACAAAAACAGTTTGCAAACAAAAGAAGAGTTGTTTTTCAGAGAAGAGTTTTTGCAAACAAGAGCTTTAGTATTTTTCAATCAGAAAGAGATTTTTCTTGTTATTGATTTATATACATTGTATTGGTGTTTCTGAGCAAACAAGAGATTAAGGGTGGATAGTTTTCCGTTCATTAACTGTGCATTTGTTTGAACGAAACAGATAAGATTCTGGGTTGTTTTATCCTGACTGTTTTATCCGCCGCAAAACGTCTTAAAGAGAGCGACCTAGTCCGCGACTCAACCCAAGAATATTTGGTAACTTCGTTCCTATCTTTTAATTTGAATTATTACAGCATCTGCAACATACATAAATAAAATAATTAAACTAAAATACGCTATTCGAAACACTAACAAACATAAGTTAGGAGGTATATTATGTAATAGTTATGTGAATATGAAATACCCCCAAATCTATATTTTGCTAGTCCTCGAGCAAAACAAAATTAAGAATAAAATCCCAACTCACTTTCGTAGAAATCACGGTTGCACTTACCTTAATGTGCAACATGGCTTTAAACCTCTAGATTACCTCTAGAGAACTAGTTATAGTCTCGTGAGGGTTTTCAGAAATGTTACCCCCAAACATCGCTGACTCAATAAAACAAAATCTACTTTCTAAAAACATAATGCAAAAACGTGAGCATTCTCCTTTATTTTCCTTAGAGTAATTTTCTAATTGCTTAGAATTCAAGAAAAACAACAAACTAAAACTGTCACAAAAGTATATCAATTGAGTACAATAATTTAATAGTATCTAAAGGTTAAATAAATTTCATAATTATTCTCAACTCGAAGTGTGTGTGTGAGGAACCTTATCAACATAACTCTTCATCTCATAGTAAAGATGTGATGAGATAACCTTTAGAAAGTACGCTTCGACTACAAATCTCTCCTGTCACTCAGAAATAAAAACACTCAGAGATTGGACACTCAGTTTATATGTAAGGAAAATGATATAAATTATGGAAAATGCAAACGTCTCACATATAATCATCATGAAAAATGAAATTTTCAAAGAGTGAAATGAATATGATCTCATGGACAGGAATATTGATTACTTTTGAGAATGTTGAATCAAACACCATAGTTCTTACCTATTCAATTTCCACATCTACTGAACCAACTTTCACTTAAGATCAATTAAGTCTTTACTAGGTTATAATGGGGCTTGGATTATGGCAAACAATAATGGACAAAAAGGATACAAGAATTTCCTGAGAATGGCTACACCCTTGAATAAACACATAGGGCATTGAAGAACAAATCAATGTTGTACACCATTAACTTTTTTTCATTATTTATTTTTTTTCAAATTTTTTTTTTACATGCTTTTTTTTTTCTTACATTCTTTTCCCCGTTTATACACTCAAACACTTTTACTTTGAGGGCGCATGAAATATCTATTTTCAACTCTTTCTATTTGCCCATTCCATAAATATATCTCACCGTCTACATTCTCAAAAAATTGGGTAAGGATAAAATAATAGAGGTATTACTCCTTGATTGGAGTAGGTATTGGGAATGTGGATAACAAAGAGAAGGCTATATAAAGGCTCAAAGGGATGCAAATGGATATTTATTATTGGGTAGGCTAAAAGGCTAAAAAATATGGTTTAAAGAAAGAAATGCCTATATCACTTCATAAGTTCTAGTTAGTACTAAGACATCTTAACTAAATAAAGCAAGAAGTTCTAGTGTAAAAGTTCAATTTTTATGTCATTCTTAAAGCAATCATTAAGAAAGTCAAGAATAATGAGATCATCAACGAAATAATGCGGACTCAAGAAAAATCAGAGTGTAATTAATAACCCTCAAGAAATAAAGAATGGCTCAAAACTCACAAGGGTTAAGTCTCCACTATTATTCTAAGGTTTTCTAGTTCAATATCTCACTAATCAACTTCAAATCATGTTGACTTGGCTTATAGTGCACGAATAGTCGAGTTGAAAAGTCTCACGAAATACATCTAACATAAGGATAATATCAAATACATGTTTTCTACTAATATAACTATGTGACACGTGTTAGTATGTGTTTTCTCAAAATTAAAGGCAACAAAAAAATTCTCTAAAATAAAAAAATAAAAAAAACTCAAAACCCTTTTTTCACTTTTTTTTTTTTAAATTCACCAAGAGTTCAGATTTCGAATGCATTTTCATAAAGATTTTACACAATTAACGTAATCATCTAAGTATTCAATATGAGATTGAGTAAAACACAAAAATGACTCGGTTTAATTGTAAAATATGTTTTAAGCTCAAAGATTTTTGAAAATTGCACAAAAAATCTAATAAACCACACCCCCAAACCTAAACCAAACATCGTCCTCAATGAATAAAATAATAATCATGACAAATGAAGGCAAAAGAAAAGAGGAGGGTTAGAGTGATATTACCATGGTGAAGCTTTACCAATTTCAAATAGACTATGTCCTCACAGTCACCAAAATATAAGAAAATCATACCGACGGGAGAAAGAAACACATGGGCTGAGGGTCTCCGAGTGACTCCAGTAGCAACACCTAAAATAACCTGAAACACTAAAAGAAAAACATAAAAGCAAAAACCTAAACTAAACTAATAATAATAATAATAATAATAATAATAATAATAATAATAATAATAATAATAATAATAATAATAATAATAATAAATGAAAAATAAACAAAATAAAAACCTAAACTAAAGATAGGGTGGAGAACATCAAATCAAGTAGACAGGGGCAACCAGAGAGATCTCTTCTGGCGCCTCTACTCGCTCCACATAGTGCTTCAAACGTTGCCCATTTACTCTAAATACTCTCCCATCTGTTGGATCTTCAATTTCTATGGACCCATTGGGAAAAACTTGTTTTACCATGAATGGGCCCGTCCATCTCGATCTTAGCTTGCTAGGATGAAGATGAAGTCGTGAGTCATAGAGATAGACTCGTTGGTTGGGCTCGAAATGTTTCCTCAGAATTTGCTTATCATGAGCTGCTTTCATCTTCGCCTTGTATATTCGAGAATTGTCATAGGCATCATTCCGCAACTCCTCAATTTCAGCTAACTGAAGTTTCCGCTGAATACCTGCATCATTGAGATCAAAGTTAGTGCTTTTAACGGCCCAATAAGCGCGATGTTCTAACTCAACAGGTAAATGACAGGCTTTTCCATATATAAGCCGATATGGAGACATCCCGAGAATTGTCTTATAAGCGGTACGGTAAGCCCAAAGTGCATCAGGAAGGCGCAAGGACCAATCCTTCCTATCAGGATTCTCCATCTTCTCCAAGATTTGTTTTACTTCTCGATTTGCCAACTCAGCTTGGCCATTTGTCTGCGGATGATAGGCATTGGCAACCTTGTGATGAACTCCATACCTGCGCATCAAAGCTTCAAAAGAGCGATTACAGAAATGAGTCCCCAGATCACTAATAATGGCTCGTGGTGTACCGAAACGGGATAGAATGTGTTCTTTGATAAACTTGACAACAGTGTTGTTGTCATTGTTTCGGCACGCCACAGCCTCAGCCCATTTGGACACATAGTCCACTGCAAGCAAAATATACAAATATCCAAAGGAAGGTGAAAAATGCCCCATAAAATCAATCCCCCAACAATCAAATATCTCAATGACTAGGACGGGGTTAGGGGCATTATGTGTCTTCGGGACAGTGCACCTAACTTCTGGCATCTATCACAAGAACGACAATAATTGTTAGTGTCCTTAAACAATGTAGGCCAATATAATCCAGACTGTAAAAATTTTGTAGCGGTCTTTTTCATAGAAAAATGGCCTCCACAGGCTGCACTATGACAAAAATGCAAGACACTTGCAATCTCACTTTTAGGGATACAACGCTTCATGATTTGGTCGGGGCAATACTTATATAGATAAGGATCATCTCAATAAAAATTTCTTACCTCGACCAAAAAATTTCGCTTATCTCGAGCACTCCATGATGATGGAACTTCGCCGGAAACCAAGTAATTAACAATGTGTGCATACCATGGTACTTGAGTGACGGCGAATAAGTGTTCATCAGGGAAGTCATCACGGATGGGTGGGCCATTGGCAGAGTCACTGAACTCCAGACGAAACAAGTGATCCGCCACAACATTCTCGAGCCCCTTCTTATCCTTTATAGTTAGATTAAATTCCTGTAAAAGTAAAATCCACATAATCAATCTTGCCTTAGTATCCTTTTTAGAAAGAATGAACTTAAGAGCCGCATGGTAAGTAAAAACAGCGATAGGTGTACTAATCAAATAAGCACGAAATTTATCTAAAGCAAAAACTACAGCCAGCAACTCTTTTTCAATAGTCGAATAATTCTTTTGAGCATCATTAAGTGTTCGACTAGCATAGTAAACAATAAAGGGCTTCCCTTCCCTTCGTTGTCCCAAGACTGCCCCCACAGCATAGTTGCTTGCATCACACATTATCTCAAATGGTAAATTCCAATCCGGTGGTTGCATGATGGGGGCAGAGGTGAGCCTATCAATGAGGTTTCCGAAGGCGTCCTCACACTCTTGTGTCCATTGGAACACAACATCTTTGACCAGGAGGTTGCTTAATGGTCTAGAGATGGCAGAAAAATTTTGTATGAACCTCCTATAAAAACTCGCGTGCCCTAGAAATGATCTCACATCCTTGACTCTTTTAGGTGTAGGTAATTTAGAAATCAATTCAATTTTAGCTTTATCAACCTCGATTCCTTTATTAGAATTTATGTGTCCTAGAACTATTCCGTAGGAAACCATGAAATGACATTTTTCTCAATTAAGCACCAGACCCTGCTCTTCACATCTACTTAAAACAGCCTTCAAGTGAAGTAAGCATGAATCAAAAGAATCACCAAAAACAGTCAAATCATCCATGAATACTTCCATATATTTTTCAACCATGTCACTAAAAATACTCATCATGCATCGCTAAAAAGTAGCCGGTGCATTACACAAACCAAATGGCATACGCCGAAAAGCATAAGTACCAAAAGGACATGTGAAAGTAGTCTTATCCTGATCCTCTAATGCAATCTCAATCTGATAATATCCTGAATACCCATCTAGAAAGCAATAGAAAGAATGACCAGCTACTCGCTCTAAGATTTGGTCTATGAATGGAAGTGGGAAGTGATCATTGCGGGTGGCAGAATTAAGTTTCCTATAATCAATGCACATGCGCCACCCTGTCACTACCTTAGTAGGAACAGGCACCCCCTCATCATTAGTCACCACTGTTATTCCCGATTTCTTGGGAACTACTTGAGTTGGACTAACCCACTTGCTATCAAAGATGGGATAAATGATGCCTGCATCTAACAATTTTAAAACTTCCTTTTTTACCACCTCTTTCATAGTAGGGTTAAGTCGTCTTTGAGGGTCTCTACGGGGGTTAGCTCCTTCTTCTAAGTGGATCCTATGGGAACATATTAAGGGGCTAATACCTTTAATGTCAGCTATAGTCCAACCTAATGCAGATTTGTGCTCACGTAACATATTAATCAATTCTTCTTCTTGTGAGCTATCAACCATGGAAGAAATAATAACAGGAAAGGTATCACCTGGTCCGAGGAATGCATGTTTAAGTCCCTCAGGCAGTGGAGCTAGGTCAACTTTCAGAGTTTTCACGGTGGATGGTTGTGGTTTCTGTCTTTCCTTTGGCAATTCCTCAAAGCATGGTTTCCATTGTCGCCCTCCTTTATCCTCTAACCCTGAAACAACAGAAATATCAAAAGCATTGTCAGGATAAAGTGAATTCTCAAAATCAGAAATAGAAAGGAAGTACTCTAAGGTTTCAGAATCTGCGCTCAGGAGCTTCCCCTCTGATATCAGCGTGTCTATCATGTAGGTATGATGACACTCATCATCATCACGTGGTTGCTTGCTAATATTGAATATGTTGACCTCCAGAGTCATGTTCCCAAAAGACAGCTTCATTAGACCGTTCCTGCAATTGATAAGAGCGTTAGTTGTGGCAAGAAAAGGTCTACCTAAAATAATAAGAACTGTAGACTCCATATTAACCGCAGAGTGAGTATCTAAAATAAGAAAGTCGACGGGATAGTAAAACTTATCAATCTGCAGCAAGACATCCTCAACTATTCCTCTTGGCTTCTTAACCGATCTATCGGCCAATTGTAGTACCACGAATGTGGGTTTAATCTCTCCTAGACCCAGTTGCAAGTAAATAGAATACGGCATCAGATTTACACTTGCCCCTAAATCCAACAAGGCTTGCCCGAACTCATGAGTCCCAATCTGGCAAGTGACGTAGGACACCCTGGATCGTTGTACTTGGGTGGTGTCCTCTGCTCAATCACCGCACTTACCTGTTCTGTCAAGAAGGCAGTCTTCTTGACATGATGTTTCCTCTTGATAGTGCATAGATCCTTGATGACCCTTGCATAAGTTGGTACCTGCTTAATCACATGTAGCAAAGGTAAGTTAATTTTAACATGTTTCAAGTGTTCTAGAATCTCGCCATGCATTTTCGATTTCTTTGCAGTAGGTCGTAGTGCTTGAGGAAAAGGAACTGAAACTGGAATGTTCCTGTTGGGCTCATCCTCAGGGATGCTCTCCTTTGCACTTGGGGAGGTGCCTATAGTCGTGGACGAGCTTGATCCGTCTAAAATCTTACCACTCCGAGTAGTGATGGCATTAACCTCTTTGACATTCTGAGAGTCTGAAGTAGAGGTTTGTGCCATAAGTTGGCCCTTCGGATTTTCTTGAGGGTGTGACGGAAATTGGCCCCGCTCTTGTACTGTTAATGAACTTGTCAGCTTGGTTATATGGCTTTTGATCTCCTTGTTCTCTTCTGCCAACTGTGTCAATGCAACCTCAAATTTTTTATTAGTTTTACTTTTTGCCTCTATAAATGCATGTAATGTGTCTGATAAGGAACTTATGTTAGATTGCGCATTGTATGGAGGTGCAGGGTATGACCTAGGTGGTTGTGCCTGTGAGTGTGTAGGTTGGTCTGCCTCGGACCTCCAACCAAAGTTAGGGTGACCTCTCCAGCCAGAATTCTAAGTGTTAGAGAATGGTGAGTAAGGCTTCTTGTACATCCCTAAGGCGTTACATTGTTTCTCATAAACCCCTCTCATCTCAGTCAAGGTTGGGCAATCCTGTGCGAAGTGTTCAACTCCCCCACATATAAAACAGGCGTCCTATAGCTCAACTCTGGCAACAGTATGTGTGGGCCTACCATCTTTGGTCTTAAGTGCCTCTAACTCCCTAGTTACTCTATCCAATTGGGCTCTAAGGCTGTCCTATTCCTTAAGTTGGTAGACTCCAGCTGAACGTGCATGTTATATCCGTGCTTTCGATAGCACTTGGACCAGTCCAAGTATGAGCCTTTTCATCCAAGTCATTCAGGTGCTCAATGGCCTCGTCAGGGTCCTTTTGCAAAAACTCTCCATTACACATCATCTCAACGAACTTACGTTCTCTACTGGTTAGCCCCTCATAAAAATAACTGACTAAGCGCCAACTCTCATACCCATGGTGTGGGCATGTATTCAAAAGATCTTTGAACCTCTCCCATGCTTGATATAATGTCTCACTATTCTTTTGGGTGAAGGTAGAAATCTGTCTCTTTAGACTAGGGGTGGGCAAATGGGTCGAGGAACCGCGGATCCAAATCGAACTGGACCGTTTTGCTTCAAACGGTTCGGTTTTTAAATTTGTAAATTGAGAAACGGTTCGGATCGGTCCGGATCCATTGTGTAACGGTTCGAGTCCGGTTCCTAATACTTAATTCCAAACGGTCCGATTCCAACCCGTATTGGTTTCAACCCTAAAAAACCCTAAACTCTGTAGCAATTCTAAACGCACGCACCCACACCTATGCGGCTATGCCTTCTCTCTCTTCTCACTCTCACCTTATTCTTTTCGTCCCCCTCTTCAACTCTGTTTTGAGAGTTTTGTTAGGTTTTAGAGATTTCTTTCTCTTCAAGATGAATTTCTTTCTCTTGAAGATTTCTTTTCAGATCCAGATCCAGATTCTTTTCTTCCTCCTCTTCAACTCAACTCAAAACTCAACAGAGACAACCCTGAGACAAGAGGAGAGCAAAGCATCTGGATCTGAAAGCAAGTTGCTGGATCTGAGACAAACGAGCTGGATCGATCTCTTGAAGATGAAAGCTCAAGCGATCCTTCGACATGTGTTGCAGGATCTATGACTAATATGCGCTCTCTATGCTGGATCAACGTTTCTGCTCAGGAGGAGAGGTCGAAGGTTGGTCGCTAGCTACATGGACTGTGAGATGAAAAATTGCGAAATGGTGACAGGTGACGTTGTGGTGTCTGCAAACGAGAGAAGAAGAGAATGGCGAGGTGGGTCGCCGGTGAGTGTATCCATACCCATTTTCCCTTTTGGGATAGATCTATAATGGAGTAATTTATGTAGTGAGAGCGTTGATCGATCGATTCTCCTAACAATCCGTGGAACAACTCACTAGTAAAGGGGCAGAGCATCAGAATGTGATCTATCCTCTCCTCATCCAACCTACACAAAGGAAAAGAAAATCTCTCAAGCAAAGTTATCCAAAGTTATCCTCTTTTGATTGACGATGTCATTGTCTGACCATGCGTTAATTGTTTTTATGCTCTTGATTCAGTTGGAATTCATTTTTTTTGTTCATTTTCTTGAATGGATATCTCTTTTTTCTTCGTTATGTGATTGGATGCATGCTTCAATGATGTTTGATTCTGATAGGATTTGTGCATCAGTGATGTTTGTTTGATTTTGAGAGGATTTGTGCATGTCTGATGCAGGAACTGTTTGGAACCGTAGGAATCAAACCGTTCCAAACGGTTCGAGTTAGGTTCGGTTCCAATTGTCAAAATGAAGGGATCCGGACCGGACCGGATCCATTAAAATGTAAACGGTTCGAGTTAGGTTCCTCAAAATTTAGAACCGATCCGAACCGTGCCCACCCCTACTTTAGACCGTTGGTTTTGTGGTGAGGAAAGTATTTATTAAAAAATGCTTGGGTCATCTCCTCCCACGAACCTATAGACCTTGGTCGCAAAGAGTATAGCCAACTCTTCGCTTTTTTCTTAAGGGAAAAAGGAAAAAAAAAACCTTAGTCTAACCGAGTCTACAGCCTCAACTTTGTTGTGAAAAGTGGCCACAACTTCCTCGAATTCCCTAATGTGAACATAAGGATTCTCACTCTCTAGGCCATGAAAAGTGGGTAATAATTGTATCATACCCGGCTTAAAATCTAGTTTTGTTGTACTTGGTGCAAACATGATACATGATGGAGTAGTAGTGCGCGTGGGGTGGAACATGGTCATCTTCATGATTACTCATGGTGTTAGAATTAGAAGTATGAATTAATTTGGTCACAATGTGAATTTATGGGTGTTCTAAATTTGG
The DNA here is from genome assembly GCA_963556465.1 of Berberis vulgaris. NCBI lineage: Eukaryota > Viridiplantae > Streptophyta > Magnoliopsida > Ranunculales > Berberidaceae > Berberis > Berberis vulgaris. The sequence goes on from OY747132.1 coordinate 49,359,898, forward strand.
GACCCTAGTTAGTCTCCCTAAGTGGTCTCTATTCCAACTCACACTCCCCAATGTCCTTTTTTTGTTTTTTTTTGCAAATTTTTTTATTTATTTTAGAAATAAAATAAAATTTAAACTGGACCTAAAACCTAAAAATAGAATAAAGTAACAAATAACAATGAGCAAGAAAGATAATACCCGAAACCTCCCTTGTAGAGTTTACGCTTGTTCTCCGGCAACGGCGCCAAAATTTGATTACGCCCAAACAGTACACGTGGTCAATTGCAGTAAAGATTGGGGTGTCGATCCCACGAGGAAAAAGGATCTACAAAACAGGGTGAAGGAAGAAAAAAACTACGCGAAACTAAATGTAAGAAATTCTAGCAATTTTAAAATGTGAAATTAAATTTCATTTAATAGAAATCAAGTTTAGAGAAATCACAAGGTTCCAAGAATCCCTCCTAGATTTCACGCGCCAACTAGTATTGATTCGCTATGATGACTCGATTACGTGTTTCACATCCCAAACAATATAATCAGAAAAATAGTCTTTAATGCATTAATATATCCTAATGTAAATGGATTTTAGATTTCACTTTTTCTAGAAAGCACAAAGGTTGGTCATATGTGATATCCTAAATTTACGATATATTCGGAGACAATAACGTAATAAAAGACGATCACATACAAATAACCTACCGGAATCAATTTATCCTTAAAAATTCCACACATAAGAAATGTGTGACTAAACTTATATGGAGAAGAAAAAGACAACCACCGGAATAATAATCTACGAAGAAATTTATGAAATCTTTGTCACTAAAGTAACATAAATTCCTATATTAAATAAAAGTGAGAATCATAAACACCATTATTCATCGTGAAAGCATAAAACGAATCAAATACTAATTAAGTGCGTTACATCTAGGAGTTCACCTCTTCACCTTGCGTGGAGTTTAGTGACGCATGGTGAAGGTGATGACAACGGCAACGGTGGGAAGCTTCATTGACATGGCAGCGCGTGGTGGATCAGCGATGTGCACACTGCTGCTGCTGTGTTTTTGCTCTGCTGTTGCGTTCCCGCTCGTTCTGCGCACTCCGAGCTGTCCTGGACAACACCCTCTCCTCTGCTCTATTGCTGCGTTTTTGGCTGCCTCCTGGACAGCGTTTTGCGTTGCTTCACTCTTGTGCTATCTCATCCACGCTGTCATGCGCCTTCTGCTGGACATCCCCTCCTGTTGCTGCTCCTATCCTGTTCTCGGCTGCTGCTGCATTTTTGTTCCAGCCAAAAAACCCCCCTCTGTTTCTCTTTTTTTTTTTTTTGTCTTTAAGGTAAAGAGAAACCTACTCCCTATTGGGCCCAAATTGGAAACCAAAATACCCCATTAGTCCACCATTGGAAGCCCAATTTCAATTTCAATTTGTTGTATTTCAATTGTAAACTAAAGGGCTTGGTGGATCTCAAGTCCAATGAAATTAGAAACCAAAAGACAACAAAAGGAAAACAAAGGGTTTGGCTATGTTCATTCATATGACTTCTTTGTTCCACCAATTCAAAACTAATTTCATTTTTTTTCTTTGGCTTGAGTGTCTCCCGCTCCATTTCGTCAATTCACCACACTAATGCACTTTTGTCATTTAAACTCCAAATCCTACAAAAATATAAAAATAAAATAATTAAACTAAAATACGCTATTCGAAACACTAACAAACATAAGTTAGGAGGTATATTATGTAGTAGTTATGTGAATATTAGCGGGAAACATGTTTCTTACTTACCTTGAGGACCTGGTTTACCTCTTCATCATCACTAGCAGAGGAATCATCACCCGAACCACGACCCCCTTCTGAAGAGAGGCAAGATGATAAGGGGTTCTGGCATATTCAAGGACAGAAGAAGCAAGCTTTTTCTTCTTCGAGACACGGCCATAACTGACAACCTATATCTTGGAGGGGCTAGGAGGCCTAGGAACTTTCTTTATCTTAACAATTGGACCAGTGCTCCTAGGACATCGAGAAGGAGCAGAAGCAAGAACTCCTATATCGCCGACTCACGCAATAGTAACCTTAGAAGCATTGCTTGCCTTACCCGGTGAAAGCAGACCACCATAGACAACAGCGTCCGAAGTAAGGAAATCGTCTACCGATACTCAAAGAAGATCACAAAACTGACGACGAAAATTCTACTCTTCAAACGTCAATGACAACTCAACCCTTTTAGGCTCTTGAAACGATCACATAATCCGATTTCCGCGAAACCTATAATGGTCAGAAGAAAGATAGGCATAAAACTAGGACCTCGACCAACCCACATACTCCTCTCTCAAGTCCTTGAACTAGGGAGGAGAACGCAAACACAAGTGTAACTAGGGTCCACTCTAAACCCTACCAGGGAATGCAAAACCCTAACATTCATAAGGACACGAGCAGTAATAGCCCTCGCCAAGGTCGAAGTCAGTATCTTCCAACCGTTAGGAACAAGTTGAGCCAGAGCAATTCCAACAAATCCAAGTACTCCTAGACGATAGAAGGAGTCGGCAACCTGAAACCATAATGGAATATACTTGGATACAAAGCAATGTATCCAGACCAAGGACGATAAGAACTGTCGTCATCTCCGGGGATAACAATATCCAAATCATTGGGCAACGAGTAGTCGAGATGGATGTTGTCCAGAGTCACATGTGTCGCCCTCTTGGGCGTGAAGAAAGCTTCACAAATGGCAAGAGTGTCGACACCCAAAACTTTAGAGTTAGACATGACTACTTGTTGAAGGCGAAAGAGCAAAAGATTAACAACCAGAAAGCGAGAAGATGCAGAAGAAAGAAGAACATACACAAAGCTAGGAGAACGTGAAGGAGAGCCCTTGGAACATGAAACAAAAGGAGTGCCCTTGGAGAACGTGTAGGGTGTGACAATCGCACAAAATCCTAGAAGTTGCACCAAAACGAACAGGCGGATGGAACAACGGAGTGAAAACAGCAAGTGACAGACAGATAGCAAGGGCACTAACCAAGCCGTATTGTTGTAATCAAAAAGCAAAACTGCCACACAGTTAGTAGATACTTGAACATACCCACTAAATAAGGGGCAGTAGCTAGTGATATATCAAAAAAACCAATCATCACTGCCGTACACGTGGCATAAAGTCTCATCACAAGAATACAACGCCCGATCCATTATGCCAGCTCATAAAACCCTGAAGGATTGAGGTCAATTATAGAAACCCAGACGAATCAAAGCCCAAATCCAGGCCCAATACACGTTCTCTCATAAAGATGAAAAACCTTGCACCAAGAAAGAGTCGTGGAGGGACCTACGCATCTCCATTAATGAGGAGATTGTTACAGAAACATCTTCTTCTATTGTGCCTCACATGCTTAAGTCACGCATAAAGTTAACTACGACCATTATAAAAAGGTAAAGAGAACATTCGACAAAGGTATGCAACTTTAACTGAGTTTTGTCTAGATTTACTTCCTTCTTCCAACAGAGTTACTGATTTAAGCATCGGAGTGCCTTCGGCCACCAAAAAGGTGGTCATTGGCAATCTAACAGTGGTTTTGTAGGTCAAACTCACAAGAACGCATTAGAGATCATATAGATTTTGATTGTCCTTTAACTTCGGGTGGCAATGAACCTCCAGAGGAGGTGTGTGTATTTAACAGTGAACGTAAATCAAACACATTCGGTCAAACATACACATCTACAAATCGACATCACTCTAACTTTTCCTATGGTGGTGACTTTTATGAACAACCACCCAGAAGTTCAGGGAATCCTCCTAGGTTTCAACACCCTAGGCAACTAAGTAGACAAGCCTACAACTCACGCACCTATCCCAGACAAGTTCAATATGGACCTCAATCTAACCAGTGGCAACAAAATCAATCTCCACAAAAAAAAAGGACCTCTTTCATACCATCAAAATCAGCTTGTGAACGTTTCTATGGCACCTGTCCCTCATAATTCCTATGGTCAACATCAACTTAGCAACTCCCAGGACTTGGTACCTCAAGCTCAGAATGTTGCTCCTTTACCACCTCCAAAACCATCATTGGAGAATATGATGCACCAATTAATGGCAACCAATGTTGCTAATTCCCAAGCCATCCATCAACTTCAACAACAATTGCAACATTTGACTATGGGAAGAGAAAAATGAACATTCCCCTATCAACCCATCCTAATTCAAAAAGTGCTCCCCAAGCCCATGTCAATGAAATTGGTAGTAGTGTTGATTCACATGGAGAAGTTAAAGTGGTATATCCACCCTTTGTTCTAACCGAGCATTTGATAATGACATAGAATAACCCAAAACAACTAATGTGATTTCCAAAGAGAGCATTCCTAAATCAATAGAGAATGCTAAAGGTTTTTCTCAAACCAGTTTGGACTCACCCTCTCAGCTTTCTGTAGACCCAAGAAAGTATATACCTAAGGCACATTTTCCCAAAGCCCTTTTAGGTTACAAAAAAGAGAAGCAATTTCAAGAAATACTAGAGATTTTAAAGGAATACATATCAACATCCCTCTTTTGCCTGTTATCCAGCAAGTACCAATATATGCAAAAAATTTCAAGGTCATGTGTACTAAAAAGAGAAAAACGAAAGAACCTGAAACTGCATACCTTGCAAGCGATGCCACATCGCTTATTCAACAAACTGGAGTAGTTGAGTACAGGGATCTAGGAACCCCTACTATACCATGTTTCATTGGGAAAGACTTTGAAAATCGTACCTTGATCGACTTAGGAGCGAGTGTGAATCTCTTACCTTTTCATATATATTTAGAACTTGGGCTAAAGGAGATGCAACCAACAAAGGTAGTTCTTAAGCTAGCATATGAGTCAAAACGATACCCTAGAAGAATAGTTTTGGATGTAATTGTCCAAATTGCAGATTTCTATTATCCAGTTGATTTCATTATCCTAGACACTAGCTCGATCCCAAATAATCAAATTCTTATAATCTTAGGGCGACCCTTCTTAGCAACTGTGGAGGCCAACATCAATTGTAGAAGCGGTAGCATGTCTGTATCCTTTGAGAAATTTAAAGCTGAATTGAATATTTTTAAGGCCTTGCAAAGGAGAGAAGATCTCGATATGATTGAGGAATAAAAATGAAGAATAAGTGTGTATGATTTGATCTTTTGAGTCTATGGCTAAATCGTTACCAGATGACGTATTGTTTTGTTGTCTTTCACACTTTGGTATGAACCTAGATACGGACGAGGCTATTGAAGAAGTCAAAAATATATTGGATAATGTGCCCATAATGCATATACCTGAATTTGAGCCATTATCACTTTATCCTCATCTTCCTTCATAGAACAGTCATATGAGAACGGCTCATCCTCAAGCTCTCAGAAATCACTAGAATTTAAGCCTTTACCAAATGAATTGAGATATGCATTTCTCGGTCCTAATGAGAGTTATCCAGTGATTATTGCCTCAGATCTCATTGGGGAACATAGTGACAAGTTGTTGGGAGTCCTCAAAGCTCGCAAGTTAGCCGTTGCTTGGAATATTCATGACATTAAAGGTGTTGACCTTACTGTTTGTGAACATCATATTTATTTGGAAAATGAAACCGAAACTTCCATAAAGCTCCAACGACGTCTAAATCCCATTTTGAAAGATGTCATAAAAGAAAAAGTGTTGAAACTCTTGGATGCAAACATCATCTATGTTATCTCTGATAGCCAATGGGTTATCCTAGTCCATGTGGTTCCTAAGAAGTCAGGAATTAAAGTTTTCGAAAATGAAACAATGAACTTGTTCCATAAAGAAGGAAAAGGGGATGAAGAGTATGAATTGATTATCGTAAGCTGAACTCTAATACTCAAAAGGATCACTTTCCCCTTTCCCTTTATTGATCAGATGCTTGAGAGGTTAGCAGGTCATCCATACTATTGTTTCTTGGATGGATATTCTGGATACAATCAAATCCCTATTGCACAAGAGGATCAAGATAAAACCACATTCACTTGTCCTTTTGATACATATGTTTATCGTCGCATGCCTTTTCGGCTATGCAACGCACATTTCAAAGGTGCATGTCTAGCATATTTAGTGGTATGGTGGAAAACTTCCTTGAGATCTTTATGGATGACTTTTAGTATTCGGCTCATCTTTAGACCAATGCCTACATCACCTCTCACTTGTCTTAGAGCATTGTGAAGAAAAATGTCATTGTTCTAAATTGGGGAAAGTGTCACTTCATGGTAAAGCAGGGCATTGTTCTTGGGCGCGTTGTCTCTTCAAAAGTCATTGAAGTGGACAAAGCTAAGATTGATGTCATTTCATCTCTTTCGATTCCAAAATCTGTTAAAGATGTGTGATCTTTCTTAGGGCATGCTGGATTTTATCACCTCTTCATTAAAGACTTCTCAAAGATTGCACTCTTTTTTTAGCAATCTCTTCGCCAAGGATGTTCCCTTTCTTTTTGACGACAAGTGCAAATCTGCGTTTCTGCATCTTAAATCTGAACTAGTCTCAACTCCTATCATTCGAGCTCCTAATTAGGCGCTACTTTTTGAGATTATGTGTGATGTCTTTGACTACGCTGTAGGTGCAGTTTGGGTCAGAAAGTTAACAAACTTCCTCATGTCATCTATTATGCTAGCAAGACTCTAAATGAGGCTTAACTCAATTACTCGACCATGGAGAAAGAGATGTTAGACATTGTTTATGCATAGATAAATTTCGTTCCTATCTCATTGGAGCTAAATTCATTGTGTACACTGACCATGCAGCCTTTAGATACCTTCTCAATAAGAAGGACACCAAACCTCGTCTGATCTGATGGGTCATTTTAGCTTCAAGAATTTGATCTTTAAATACGAGATAAGTCAGGTACAGAAAATGCGGTCGCCGACCACTTGTCTAGGCTAACATCACAGTCATCTACTAGTATCTTGCCCATTCAAGAGGACTTCTCAGATAAAAAAATTCTCTTGGTAGAGCAATAGCTTCCTTGGTATGTTGACATTGTCAATTTTTTAGCAATTGAGGAACTCCCTTCACACTGGTCTAGGCCAGATCGTGACAAGTTTTTGTCTAGGGTCAAGTATTATTCTTGGGATGAGCCATATTTGTACAAATACTGCCATGACCAACTTATCAGAAGATGTGTTCCAGAAGTTGAACAGTTGAGCATTCTCTCCTTTTGCCATGATCAAGCTTGTGGTTGGCATTTCAATTCTAAGAAAACTGCAGAGAAGGTTCTCCAATCAGGTTTTTATTTGCCTACCCTTTTTCGAGACGCTCATGAGTATTGTAAAGTTTGTCACCGATGTCAACAACTTGGGTGAATAATTCGCCGACACATGATGCCTCTGAATCCTATTCTTGTGGTTGAAGTTTTTGATGTTTGGGGCATCGATTTTATGGGACCATTTCCATCTTCCTATGGGTATCAATACATCCTTCTTGCAGTGGATCACGTTTCTAAATAGATAAAGGTCATTGCCACTAAGACCAATGATCACAAAATTATTGTTTCATTCATAAGGGAGTTTATATTTAGTAGATTTGGCACCCCCAAGGGTATCATTAGTGATGGGGGTAAGCATTTTTGTAACCGCGTCTTTGATCATCTTGTTAAAAAGTATGGGGTTACTCACAAAGTTTCCCTTTCCTACCATCCTCAAACCAGCGGCCAAGTTGAAGTCTCAAATCGTCAAATGAAGAACATCCTCGAAAAGACTATCAATTTGAATCAGAAAGATTGGTCTTTACGCCTTTTGGATGCCTTATGGGCATACCGAACTACATTCAAAATGTCTCCATATAGATTGATCTTTGGTAAACCTTGTCACCTTCCTGTCGAACTCCAACATAAAGCTTATTGGGCTACAAATAGTATAAACTTTGACCTCGATATGGCATGTCAACAATGAAAGATTCAGCTTGATGAGCTAGAAGAATTGAGGTATGATGCATATGACTTATAAAAAAACTACAAAAATAAAATGAAGTGGATACATGAGAAAAACATCACGAGAAAAGAGTTTCATCTTGGTCAGAAAGTCTTATTCTACAACTCTTGTCTTCACCTCTTTCCAAGTAAGTTAAAAAAACTTGTTGGTCTTATTCATTCATTGTTCGTGATGTTAAAGACTACGTTGTCATCACTGTAGAAAACCCTACAAATGGTAGTCTCTTTCAAGTAAATGGGCAGCGACTGAAGCCATACCATGAACTTCCCACAAGGTTAGTGGAAACCATTAAGTTGATTGATCATAACTATGAGGATTAGTCATGCCCAAGAATTCCTACTCAACTAAGCCTGTTTGGGGGTGGTATCCACCACTCCCATTGCATCCGGCCAATGACATTAAACTTAGCGCTACTGGGAGGAAACCCAGTCCATTTGTGCATTCATTCATTCATAAAAATAAAAATTAAAATTAAAATTAAAATTAAAATTAAAATTAAAATTAAAATTAAAATTAAAATTAAAATTAAAATTAAAATTAAAATTAAAATTAAAATTAAAATTAAAATTAAAATTGTTTTTACCACCAATGCTTGTTTGGGGTTATGTATTTTTTTAATACATCACCCCACCAACTCAATCTTTTTCATTGCAAGGACGATACATATGTTCAACAAATCACCTGAGGTAATAAATTCTAATTTTTATTTCTCACTTTTCATTTCATTTGTTTAACACCAGGGACAGTGCTCTATTTGTTTGGTGGTGAGGAGATTTATCAAAGTTTATACCTCTTTTGAAAATCTTTTTCTAAAAAAATTAAATAAAATAATAATAATAATAATAATAATAATAATAATAATAATAATAATAATAATAATAATAATAATAATAATAATAATAATAATAATAATAATAATAATAAATGGTGTGGTATCCTAGTTATGATGAGATTGGATTACTTGATTCATTACATTTAGGCAAAGAGATGTTGGAAGTTTATTACTACAGTAAACATTGCATTTGAACATTCAGGAACAAATAAGTTTTTGCACAATGACCACAGATGTAGTTTGGAATACAAAAGTAAGTAACTTCCTGAGAATCTAGAGAAATATAGTGGAGACTTTAACCTTGTGAACTATCAGACTTTTCATTTTATTCAGAGAGTTTTTACACAACTTCGAGTCATATCATCATCATCATCATCAAAGCTCATTCCCGATATTTTTGGGGTCGGCTACATGGATTTTGGTTCTCCAAGCAATGCGATCTTCCCACATATCCTCGCTCCGAGTCATATGATGACTTAAAATTTATTGGATCCCACATTAACTTGTTGTGAAGTCTCATTATTCTTCTTTTTGGTTGATCACTAAGGGTGAAATCTTTTTCAAATTAAGGGAAACATAGGTCTTGTAGTCTATTTGAGACTTATGACCATTACCAAACCTTAGAAGGTAAATTAGGCATATCTTATTCATCTGAACCTTTTCAAAATCATCTTGCTAAACATTCCATCAAATACCAATGTGAGCCTTTGTCTTGGGTTATTAGACATGTATATAAAAATACTCATTTTCCCACTTATGTTTTTTTTTAAATGTTAGGAAGTTTTAAGAAGAAAAAGGGAGTGCAAAGTAAAAATCCAAAGTCCAAGGTAGTTCAAAAAAAAATTGTGAAAAAAGAGGTTTTGAAGAAGGAAACAAATAAAAAAGGGGTTGTGAAGAAAGGAAAATGAAAGGAAGTGATTGATGAGTTCCCTACTAAGCTACTTTAAGACCATACCTTTTTCAGAAATATCTCTTTATTTACCATCTACCCCACTCTTCCTCATAAAAAATTAAAAAAAAATCAAGCCAGATTCATTTTTTTCTTAGAGAAGTCCTAATTAACCCTATCGTAAGGTATGGTAAGAAGTGGAGAGTAGATGAGAAGGCGCTATGGTGGGTAACTCGACATTCTTGCAAGTGATCAACATTCCTTCCATGAGACTATTATTCTCTTTCATGTCCGTTTATTCTTATGAGCATGTGAGAAATTTGAATTTTCGCATTTACTCTTTTCCTCACATACAAGATTGAAAATATTTTACCCAAACTCAAAGTGATCATTTCAGAAAGATTAACTGGTGAGTTTTAAAGTCAAAATGGCTATTCCAAAGGTGAATTAGGATATACGTTACTTTGACAAGAAAAGTTGCATTTGTTGGCTATTCATACACACACACCTTGTTCCAAAGTTGCTCACTTGTAATGTGCATTTTGGTAACTAGTTACACATGTCTTTTGTCTTCTATGTGGTTGAATAACAAATATATTCTCTGAGAAAAATAGGGGACATCAATTTAGTTTAAAAAAAATGTTTGTGGGTGTCATCCAAGATAAACCTCAGGAGGCTAAAACTCCTGCTATAGGTTCAAGGCGTTGTTGCATATTGTAAATGCAATCGAGTCATACCAGCGAAAGTGGCAATGAGTTCTTTGAGAAGTTTAGAACGAATAAAAGTATTTTGTTTTGTGCTCTTATCTTTCTTTTCGTTGTTTTTTGCTAGAGGACTAGCGAAAGGTTGTTTGGGGTGGTGTAATAAGAACCAAAAACATCGATTTTTACACCCTTAAATATACAATTGTTCAGTCCAATTATCCAATAAAAATATCTCATTACGTGTATTTTGTGCATTTTGTAGGACTTCAAGCACAAATCTCAAATCATGCACAAAGTGGTACAATAAGGCTAAATTCAACAACTAGAAGACATATTAGGAGTTCACATGCATTCATAAGGACTAAAGAATTTCAATCCCAAGACCCATGAAGTCAATCTCACAAAGCATCAACAACTACGAATCTCGAGGAAATCAACATGAAGATTTGGACGTCTATATGACCAACTTTATCATAAAAAAATCTCTACACGACATGTATCCTTATTCAACTCCAACACATTTTCGTATTTTACTCAACCATGTTTCCTTGTTTCACTCAACCATGTTTCCTTATTTTACTCAACCATGTTTCTTTATTTCACTCAAACCATTTTTACCTATAAAAACCACATACACGGAGTTCATAAGGGGATAGTTTTTCTTAGAGATTTTTTTTGTTGTAGTTCTTAGCTTTAGATTTTTGCTTGGTAGAAGAAATGTATGTACTACTTTCCAACATTTTAACTTTTCCATTGAAGTAGAAGTAAGTTATATTTGTGTTTCTCTTTCTCAATTGTTTCTCTTTCTCTTTTAACTTTTAGTTTATTCTCACTATTCATGGAGAGCTAATCTCTCAAGGGGAGAGATTGAGCCCCATGAAGATATAATGATAGTTAGATTATGTTTCATTTAGAAAGTAAAGTAGAACAATGAATTGTAAGAAGTACTTCGAAATAAGGCTTTATTTGTTAAATGGATAATGATTTTGATTTGAAAGAATAAATTATTTTCACGTCTTTTAGGATTTTTCCAATCAAAATCCAATGATGTTTTAAAAATAAAACAATGGATTTGGTTAAAGTTTGAGAAAAATGAATATCTCACAACTCAAGTCATGTAGGTTGAAAAACTATGTGATTTGAATATTTTGGGAGAAATTGAAATTACATTTTACAATCATTATGTTGGAATGGGTGATTCTCATACCCTTGAGATTTTTCTATAGTTATTTTTGTTACAAGTTAATTATTTTGTTTTGGAATCATATCATCTCTCAACATCTCACCATCCATTATTTGATCTTCTCTTTATTCTTTAAATTGAAATTCAAATATTGTCTTCTAATCCAAGTAAATTAGTCGATAACCTCTACTTTCACCATGCATTGTTGAAGTGTATTATAGGTTGAAGGAAAAAAATAAAAATAAACAAAAAAATAAGTATTTCTTTGATTGATGTCGAAAATCATGCAACGACATTAATATCGGTTTTGGCATCAATCAAATACAGATTAATGAATTATCAATAACAATTGCTACTCAATTCACAGGGTTAGGTTTTATATTTCGATAGTTACGTTTTATTGTTGTCGAATCACTATGTTATTATGTTTTACCTCGGTGGGGGTACTACTTGGAAAAAAAATTGTGGAATTAAAATCATTTTTCCTATTCTAATCGAGTTACCAAGTTAGCATATCTCGGTTCGACTGAAATATACTAATAAAATTTTGGGGAATTGAAATCATCCTTCTGACTATGGCCGATTGCCCAAGTTAGCATAACACAGCTCAACTAAGATAAACTAGAAATTTTTTGGGAGAATCAAAATCATCTTACTACTATGGCCGGGTGCCCAAGTAAGCATAACTCAGCTCGGTTGAGATGTACTTATAAAATTTTGAGGAACTGAGATCATCTTCCGTATTATGTTCAAGTGCCCCCAAGTTAGCATAACTCCACTCCGCTGAGATATACTTAGATAATTTAGGGAAAATCATCTTCCATACTAACATTTTGTTTTGGGGAAAACAATTGTTGATTGTTAGGATAATTAAAATCATTTTTCGTTGATGGCCGGGTACCCAAATGAGCATCTTTGGGCTCGAATGACATACATAAATATTCATGCAAGTATATTTTCTATTTATTATCCAAAAGAAATGGATGGCAGGCTACCAATGTAAAATTTGATTCATTTTTTAAGAAAAAATTACAAAGATCATTCTTTGTATTCTCCTTGCATGTGCACTTAACAAGTATCACTTAACTTTCCCTCTCCGTTCGACACCATTAGCCGAGTGGCCTTTCGCATTCCTGATACAATTCTACGTATAAGGCCATGCACAACAGACCGCTACCCCTGCCCTTGTTGCCTTCGGTATTGGTTGCTTGATTAATCTCAAATCTTACCACAAGTGCACGATTGTCTATTGAGTTAGAAATCGGCAAGTATGGGTCGTATCCCAACAAGGAGGGCTCAATAAAATTTGAAAAACTTGTTTTAAAAACAAACTTAGAATACTTAACCTAGTAAAATAAAGTGTTAATTGTTGAAGAAAATATAAAATAAATGGAAGTACATGAAATAAAAATGCAAAGTAAAATCTAAATCTAAGAGTCAGGGCTTTGGATTGCCATCATGAGTAGATGGCACCATTAGGCCACTCTCCAAATTCATTAACACATCCTAAGGTAGACTCTGATCTCACCTTAGAATGGAAAATATGACATTATGAGCAAATTGATTTCAAGCCTAAGTTATAGTAGTAACCTAAAAATCATATATAGATTTAAAAGCATAAAAGGAATCCACCAAGGTGAAACACCCAATATCTAACAAATCATAATGAAACTTAAACTAATAATATGTAAACATTGTACTTATTAGGGGCTTATTAGAGAAATTGCAAATATAGAAACTTATCTAATCTTGAGCATAAGAAGTAGAAGAAGAAAACACGAGTTGAATTCATATAATAAAATACAAAACATCTAACTTACCTCAGGTTCATGGCATACCTAAGCTACAAGATCAATCTAATTAAACATGCCTCTTTAATACGTGAAAATGAATATCTATATATATATAATAGCCATCTTGGAGCTATCCTCCCATGAACTCACCTACACCCTTAGGTGAGATGCTAGCTAAACATGGTAAACTCTATGTCTTCACTCCACTTATTTCTCGCTAAACTCTACAAATACTACAACTACTTCTCTTTCAAAAGTGTTCTCCAAAGTGTGATCATATGTTATTCATGAACTCCAAATATGGGGTATTTATAAGTGAAGAAATGTGAGACTATCATGTAGGGATAATGGGAGGTTTGTATTTTGAGCATGCAAATGGCTTGATGAAATTATGTGGAGTTGTTTATGAATGAGAACAAAAAAATGTGCATGTGGAAGGTTGAGTAAAATATGGAAAACAATAAAAGTGATAAAGTGAAATCATGAAAAGTGACTTAGATGTGAATATGCAAATTAGGGAATGAGTAAAAATGTGAGAATGGATGGCGGAGTTTGACTTAACACTTTTAAAGTTTGTAGTGATATTTTTACTATGATAAAGTTGGTCATGTGGATGTCCAAATCTTCATGTTGATTTTTTTGAAATCCGTAGATGGAGGTGATTTGTGGGCTTGACTTCATAGTTCTTGGGCTTGAAAATCTTTGGTATTTGACAATGCATGTGTGAACTTTCAATGAGGTTTCTAGTTGTTGAACTTGGCTTTATTTTGCCACTTTCTGTAGGATTTGAAATTAATATTTAAATTTCTACAAAGTACACATAATGAAATATTTTTATTAGATAATTGGACTTAGTAATTAATCATTTTGGGAGCATAAATGTCTCACTTATATTTTTATCATTGCCCAAGCCTTGCCTCCCTAATTCCTCTCTTCCCAGCCCATCTACACGTGTCTCATATTGGGACTCAGAGATCTCTGCCTCTTCATCCAGATCCTCATTTCAATGGAACCTCCGCCGCCTTAGATACTTTCGTTACAATGAATCATCACTGTCGACTATCTAAGTTTGATCACATCTAGAAATTCCACTCTCTATTACTCGTCTCCATAGTTGTTGGTGTGCCAGCTGATCCAATCTTATCGTATTCAGATCTAGATGCATTTGGTAAATCCTAGTCTACCATCTCATTTTGGTATCGCATGTTCTTTCCATTGTTGGCATCTTTGATACGGCTCAAGTAATGTCGGCTAGCAAAGATGGTTACCTCAACTCGATTTTAATACCACTCTCTGTACTCAGCCATTCTCCATTGGGCCGGCCAAACGTTAAAAGCCAAAGTTTCTACCCCACTCTGCAACTCCCCAGGATCCACTACACGTTCAGAGATCTCGTTCAGCTCTTTGTCAGCCTTTTTGGTTTCACATGAATGACTAACAACGTGGTTCATCGCTTTGTAGTCATTTATTAATAGGAGCTATATACAATTTACATCAATTGCATGATATAAACATAAAAGGGTGACATCCATGATGAAATCAAGCAAAACATAAAACATAAAACATAATAACAGTAAGTACATATCAAAGTAAGAAATAAAAAAAATAAAAAAAATAAAAAAATTATATATATATATATAGTAGGCGATTAGAGTTATCATAAATCAAACAGATTTCACGTAATAATAGTGTATCGACAAAACAAATGCAATAGTGTCAGGTCGAGCAAGCAAAAGTCACTGTATATTATACACCTAAAAGAAATGCTTAGAGTTAGAAAAAGCGGCTCAAAACACCATCCAACTTGGAATGAAAATAAGTAGTTGAGGCAAAGAGAAAGATCATATGAAGCAGAATCAGGTTTTTTTCCGCTTGCTTACCATTGCCTAAGTTTTTAGCAACAACTTCAACAGCAGCTGCAGGAGTAAGAGTCTCCTTATTAGTGGCAACATGGTTCTCTGTAGGGACTTCGACAAGCTCAGGGTTCGGCTCGGCGGCAACTCCTTCAAGGTTGGCTTGATACGCTGCTTCTCGACCTGCCTTTTCGGCCAGCTGGAGCAGTCCATTCTGATTCAACGTCTCACAAAAGTTGAAGGCGGCATCAATAGAAGCGTTTATTCCTTTTTAGTCATTCACATTTCACAGTGAGTCTTCAGATTATATATTGTACTTTCCCTGCCACATTGAAATAACCTTATCCACCCCTTGCAAAAAGCTTCTCCATTTAAACTTGGCTAGTTCGGTCTTGGCTTCTCTGACCCCTTCTTCAACTCAGCTTTGGCCTTATCAGCTTGACTCTTCAGCTCGACCTCATTTTTCTAATTCTTCTCAGCTAGAGGCTTGAAATGCTTTAACTCAACACAAAAGGTTGATCAGAGAAACAAATTAAAGGGAATTAGAAAGGAAAAAAAACAAATAATGAGATAGTAAAAGTGAAGAATGTGCAAATAGAGCATAAAGTACCATAGAAAGTCCACAAGAAATCTGATGGATGACATTGGAGGCGCCGCCAAGAGAGTTCACATATATCTTATCACACGCGAGTTGGGTAGATTCCATCATAGCAAAGGTGGCATCAGAGTGGTGAATAGTATTGTCGTTCTGGGCATTAATAGTAAAGTTATCTTGGCGACAAGAATCGCTCGGAGAAAAGTAGGGTCGCCGATGACAACATCTGAAAAAAAGGAGGTTGCTCGGACAATCAAGATAGATAAAAGAGAAATAGAAAAGTAAGGTGGCTAACTTACCTTTGCCCTTGTCTGAGAGGAAAACAGGTTGGTTGGTCTTAGGCCCAGAAGTAGGAGCGTGTGCAGGAACGGTCTCGGCTCAGGTATTTCCTTAGGTTGGAAGATGTAGGAGTGTTGACGACCAGTTATTTTAAAGAGACTGCATGTTCCTTCCTCTGCTTTTTGGTAAGGGAGATACAGGGACAACCTTCTCATAATTGGAGGGCACTTAGTATTGCAACATCTCTTGATTTGTTGGTTGGTCGTAGTGAAGTGGAAGGGTGACAGAAGGTGTGTCGTGTCTTGAGATGAAGGAAATGTAGAAAACATCTATGTTATATATCATGAAAAGATAAGCTAATAAAATAAATATATCTTACCAGAATTGTAGTCGGCATTTCTCAAAATTACATCCTCAATAGGAAGCCGATGTCGGCCAGTATTTCCATATCTAGTCAATTCGAGAAGGGCTTTCATTACTCAGCGAGGAAGACTGTTAAAGAGATGGATGATGTCGGTCTCTAAGAACTTTGGATCGGACTTATCCTTATTTACTAGAGCAGAAAAAATGAAGGTGGTCGAAACATGAGGTTTGTCGCAGTTAGCAGGGTCAACATCTTTTGGGTCATACCAGTGGTCAGGAATCACTAAAGGATCTAGGAACCAATACTTGTCAGTATCGGTTAGCTTTGGGGTAAGAAGCCCGTGGCCCTCACTGCGCCTACGAAGATAATAATGCATGGACTCATCTCAGGCCATGGATTCAAACAGAGAATATTGAGCCATAAAATCTCGGAAATATATGGTAGATCTCCAAGGACTAAATTCACAAGCATGCAATAGTCTTCAGAAGTTGCCAATGGCTTGACCAGGAACAATGTTGTAAAAAGAAAGAACTTGGACGGCTAGTAAGGTGAGAGGCTTGGGCATGCCGACTTCCAATTTTCTGAGTGTGATGCAGATGGCGTCTGGTTAGACAAAATGGTTTGCATATTTGAACTCTCTAGGGACCCAATTCATGGTTGATGTAGTCGTTTATGCTCCCTACTTTGACCTAGTTCCGCTGACCTGCTGACCTATACAAGTAACACACGTGAGCCACAGACCACCGTTGTGGTGGCCGATGGCACTCCGATGCTAAATTCAGACTGGGATTTGAGGAAGGTGTAATGTTATAAACAGGAAAGGAAATTTGTAGTGTACTTTAGCTTACCAACCTCATGTCTTATTTATAGTGCAAGAGTCCTAGTTCTGACAGGCCATCGAAGGCGTAGTTTAGGAAGGAAATTTTCATGGAGATCCTTCTCTAATTAGGAGTCGTGTTGTAGGAGAGAAGTTCCTTGTTAGCTCTGTGCTCCTAGATACGCGGGAGATAGATCCCAATCCAAGAGCAATCCGTAGAAGGAAGTTTCCCTACGTGGAATGTACTTTGGTATTTGCTTCCTAATTGGAAGCATAGAGCTGCTGTAATTGTCTGTCCGAAGCTGATCCTCGAGATACTTACCTTAGTAGGACTTACGGGTGTTGAGGATACTTGTGAGACGTGTGAGCCTAGCATGTTGTAAGAGTTCGAGTCCATTTGGCGGACTGAATTAGGCGGGCTTGGAGCCGCTTGGGTTAGATCAGTGTTGGACTGACGCTGGGGCCCGTAATTCCTCGATATCATCATGACATGCGTATGGCTCAGGTATGTGATCATTTTTGTGTATCATCAAAGGTGACGATGGGATCTATACCTAAAAGAACTCTCTTAACATCAAGCTTAGGGCGATTAAGGATTTCAGAGCGCATAGATCTACAATGCTTGGACTTGCAGCGATTGATTTACAAAGCTTGGGAAAGAAAAAGAAAAAAGGACAGTGGCAGAGCTTGCGGAAGAAGAAGAAGAAGAAAATGAAGGTGACATGAGAAATACAGAGTCACAGGTTACCAGAGAAGGAGCAACAAGAGAGAATAAAAGCATCAGCATATGAGCAATTCACCAAGCAATAACTTCTGGGGCTTCGACTCTGTAACTTAAAGCAGCTGAGGAGAAGGGGAATTAGACCCTAAATTTATGTGGGGTGATCTCCACCATCTCCTGCTTCCAACTAGAACAAGTAACTGTTGTTGGAATGCAAAAAGGCAGGGATGATGAGATCCGATACTCCTTGGGAGTATAGTTTTACTTCACCCCCAAGGGAGCGATTGTGGGTACCAAATTGTGTATGCCTGAGTACCACCAAGCGAGCAAAAATATGGGTTGAGGATTCGAAAGAAAACTTTTTGGTGGAATAGTCACATCATGTAAAATATCTCGACCTTCAATAGTTACATATAGGTCCATATAGCATAGAAAAGTAGGATGACCATGACGTGTATGTGTGGGCTGAACCAAATCTTCATTGAATTTAATTTTTCCATTAGAAGGGGTTCGTACTTGTTCTGCAGTACCGCTTGTGAATAATCCACTGGTATGAAAAGTTCTTAATGTTAGTTGAATCTCAGGTTTCCCAATAGATTGACCCATGAAGACAAAAGAAGAAGATCCAAACACTTGGCAAACTGAAGAATTTGGCCCTTGGGCCTTGATGTAGTCGATCTTGTTCTCCTTGACCTTGACCTGCACAGGGAACACACGTGAGCCAAAGACCACCGTTGTAGCGGCTAATGGCACTCCGATGCTTAAGTCAAACACGGCTTGAAAAAGACGTAATGTTGTAAATTGGGTTTTGTACTGTACCTTTATTCATCAACCTTGTGTCTTATTTATATTGCGAAAGTCCTTGTTCGGCTAGGCTTTAGTGGCATAGTTTTGGGAAAGATATCTTGCTGGAGATCTTTTCCCTACTGAGAGTCATCCATGTAGAAGTGTTTCCCTACATGACTTGTACTCCTAGATCCGCGGGAGATTATTCCCTTGGGGAGTGTTGTCCATGCAGGGAACACACGTGTTGCCAAAACGGACTTAATGTTTCCTAGGCTTTGTCAGATTGGGCGGGCAATCAAGCCGGCATTGCTCTGTTGACGAGATCATCATGCCATGTGTACGACGCAAATTAAATGACGGTTTGGTATATCATCAGCTGCTCCTCCTCCCGAGTTAGTAGGCCATATTGTCGGTCCACTAAGTCACTCCAATAGGAACTGTACAGTTGTGATGATTGAGCCCGAAATGTCGTCTTGAGTGGCGCACATTATTAAATGAGTATGTGACTGCTCGAAAAGGGGCACGAATCCCTAGCTCTATATAAGTTGCCATCTCTACAAATGAGAGTTTTTTTACTTATCTAGTCTTTCTGAAACACCTTGTTTTTTTTGCTTCTATGTTCTTGCTTCTGGTTTCGCAAGTGCACTCAAAAGTTCTTACTTTCTTCCATGGCAGGCAATGTTGAACTCACTCCCGAACAGAAGTTGTCCTACGCTTGCCACAAAATTTTCCAGGACAGATTCGTTGGTGAATCCGATCTGGTTAAACTCCGAGATCAATATCGAATTCCTGAAGACCTGGAACTTACCCCCTTGGGCACTGACCGAACCCCGTTAACACCTCCGCAGGGGCTCATCGCCTTGCATAAAGGCATGTTTCAATCTGGACTCCCGGAAGATATTTGGCGCTACGTGGCATATCTTTGCATTCCTCCCGCTCAAATGGTACCGAACGGGTTCAGGACCTTGATCGTTGTCTATATCTGGGCGAAAAATGTTGGCTTTCGCTTGACTCCACGTGTGGTCTATTTGCTGACTTACCCTCGGCTGAATGCCCACAGGGCCTGTCAGCTAAGCACGCCGAATTGTTTGGATTCACTGTCAGACGACTTCAAGTCTTGGCAGAAGTTTTTTTTTTTTTTGCTTCTTCGGACTCTTCGTACTTTAAGCTGGAGGGGCGTCCGCTTGTCAGATACTTCAAATTTGATTGCAGTAAGCACAATTTGATTGCACTGAATTTTTGTTTTATTTCCTTGTAGAGAAGTTTATGGCTACAATTCTCATTAAGGAGGAGTCGATAAAGAAAAAGTTCGATGAGCTCTCTTTTATGACCATCGAAGAGGTTATGGTTTCGAGCAACATCATGGGGAGTGGGTTGTTTGAGAACTTTCTTGAAGCTCCTACTCTGTTCAGAACATCGAATAAAGAGGCCAGTAGTGGTCGTTCAAATAAGAGAAAGTTGATGATGCCTAGTTCGACGAGGCAGGCTTAGTTGGAGGCAGCCCTGCCACCCATTACTCGGCCCAAGAGGAAGCGGGTCGATTGCAAGACTGCTTCCTCTTCTCATCCGTTGATTCCACTGGAGAAAGAGGTGACCATCACGGAGCTTGGACATACCCAGTTTGCCCAAGAGATGGTTTTGGGATAGCAGGGTGTCATGCTTGAGCCTCCAACACCCATTATTAACCTATAGGGGGATTGTTCGGAGCTGGCAGGCCTTGGTGACATCCAAGCTTCGCATCTTGTCGGGTCCTTGGATATGGATACTGCCACTGAATTTGTTGATGCTCCTCGTTCTGCTAAAGCTGTCTCTCCAGGGAGTGGATCTTCTCTCTCTCCCGCCCTCAGACTCTGATGCTAGACATCAGGTCGAGTTTCCATCTATGAAGGTTTTTGCTACAGGACGGGAATCTTCTAAGGGTCCCCTTGAGATAATGGTGAAGTCCAAGGGCGGAGCAGGCGTATCCTTGGATTGGAGTGAGTTGCACCCTAACACCCGTAGTAGAGTGCATGCTTTGGAGAAGGATTTTGCTAAGTTGCAGAAGTCGTATTCTGATGCGCTTTATCAGATAGATTGCTTAAACAATCAGCTAGAGGAGTCTAGCGCTGGGGCGGACTCGGAGTCAGTGTTGGTTGCGCGAGTTGATCTTGAGGCCAAGCTAGAGGCCTCAAAGGCTGAGCTAAATTCTACCAAGGTTGGTTTGGTGTTCGCTGAAGCGGAGTTGGAGCATACTCTGGCAGAGTTTAAGCACGTGGAAGAGGTGGCGGGTAAGTCCCAGGCTGATCTATAAGCTCGAGCTGCTGAAAGGGAATGAGCTGAATCTAAATGGACTACCTTACATCACAAGCTTGAGTTTGAAGTTGTTGACAGGCGTTGTCGTATCCAAGAAGTAGAGGATCAAGCTCTTTCTGTGTTGGCTGAGCTAAATCTGCTAAAACAACAACTGGATGAGAAGCAATCTCAGATGGTTGCGCTTGCTGAGAGGTTGAAGAAGGAGGAGAAGAGTCTAGCGGAGTCTGAAGCTCATGAGCAGAAGAGGCATGCAACTTTGGACTTTGTAGTGATTGTTCGGGGCATGCTGGAACTGCTACGGCTGATGAAGAGCACCCTGACCTTGATATTGACTTTGAGCACTACAAAAAGCTGCATATTGGAAGATTGGCGAGGAAGAAGCTTCTGATCCAGCACCCTCGACTGGCAATTCAGGATAGGCCTTTGACAATGCTAACTTATCCCCTATAATTCCTTCTGATGTAACTGGCCCTTCGGCCTCTGGAGCTGATTTTCCACAACAGTTGTAATCCTTAAGATGTGACTTAAAGAAAACTTGTTAAGTAGTATTTTATACTTGTACTTTCTAGAGCTTGGCTGCTGAGTTTGTTCTACATTGCCATGTTGTAGCTTTGGCCTCTTAGACGTGTAACTCGCATAGTAGATTTTGGAGTTATTACACTTCAGATTTCTTAGCCCATCTTAATCCGCTTATTGGCGGACTAGGTTGTATATCGGACCAGTGGCTATCATCATCAGCCGAAATTGACTAAGCTTTGGTCAAGTTCGACCATCATTGTATGTGGAAGGACAATGACCCCTGACAAGCCATCGATATCAAGCTGCATGAGCTCTAACTAAACTCCCACTTTCTAACCCATCGTCATCAATTGAAACTGACTAAGCTTTGGTCAGGTCGACCATCGTTGTCTGTGGAAGAAATTGACCTATGGCAAGCTATCATCATCAAGCTGTATAAGCTCTGACTGGACTCCAACTTTCTAAGCCATCATTATCCGCGCTCGGAGAACTAGGAGTTAGAGCAAACCAGAAGCCATCGTCATCAGTCGAAATTGACTAAGTTTTGGTCAGGTTTGGCCATTACTGTCTGTGGAAGAACAATGACCCCTGGCAAGCCATCATCATTAGGCTGCATGAGCTCTGACTAGACTCCCATTTTCTAACCCATTTTCATCCACACTCAACAGACTAGGCATTAGCGGACCAGAAGCTATCATCATCAGTCGGAGATAACTAAGTTTTGGTCAGGTTCGACCAGCATTGTTTGTGGAAGGACAATGAACCCTGGCAAGCCATCTTCATCAAGTTGAATGAGCTCTTACTAGACTTCCACTTTTAACCCTTCGTCATCCGTGCTCGACAGACTAGGCGTTAGAGCGGACCAAAAGCCATCGTCATTAGTCGGAACTAACTAAGCTTTGGTCAGGTTCAACCATCACTGCCTGTGGAAGGACAATGACCCATGGCAATCTATCATCATCAATCTGCACGAGCTCTTACTAAAGTCCCATTTTCTACCCATCATCATCCGCGCTCGACAGACTAGGTGTTAGAGCGGATCAGAAGCCATCTTCATTAATCGGAACTAACTAAGCTTTGGTCAGGATCGACTATCATTGTCTGTGGAAGGACAATGACCCATGGCAAGCCATCTTCATGAAGCTGCATGAGCTTTGACTAGACTCCCACTTTCTAACCCATCATCATCCCTCAATGGACTAGACATTAGAACGGACTAGAAGCCATCGTCATCAGTCGAAATTGACTAAGCTTTGGTCAGGTTCGTCCATCATTGTCTGTGGAAGGACAATGAACTCTGGCAAGCCATTGTCATTAGGATGCATGAGCTCTTATTAGACTCTCACTTTCTAACCCATCGTCATCTGCGCTCGATGGACTAGGCGTTAGAGCGGACCAGAAGCCATCATCATCAGTTAGAACTGACTAAGCTTTGGTCAAGATTGATAAATCTGACATAGGTGTCCTGACTTATTTAACTCATCGAGTGGGTTGACATGGGGACTGGTTTAGTGGATCTGATATGAAAATCAGACAACAATAGATTGATTGGATATCCAGCTAAATCTAATGAGCTGCGGTGGAAGTTTAGTAAAAGCAAATGCCCTTTATTGATAATATTTTAACGGTGTTCTACATTCCATCGACGCTTAAGGCTTTCACCGTTCATGTCTTCCAACCAGTATGTCCCTGGACTATTTACCTTTGCCACTTTGTAGGGCCCCTTCCCAAGTTCGGTTTAGTTTGCATGCGCCTGGTTCTTTAGTGTTTTGCTGAGTTCTTCTAAGTATCCAGTCTCCCACTTTGAACTCTTGTGGCTTGACTTTCTTGTTGTAGTAATAAGTCATTCTTTGTTAGTAGGCAGCTATCTTGGAGGAAGCCTGATTTCTCCTCTCCTCGAGGAGGTCTAACCCGACGCACAAAGCTTCGTTGTTGTCTTCCGGTGTGAACTCTTCCATTCAAAAAGTTGGTATTTCTAGCTCCACTAGGACCATCGCTTCCGACCCGTAAGCTAGGGCAAAGGCATTTCCCTAGTTGGGGTTCTTTTGGTGGTCCAGTATGCCCAGAGTTTTCTCGGTAACACCGAAACCCATTTTCCCTTGGCCACATCAAGTTTTCTTTTGAGCGCTTCCAAGATTGTCCTGTTGGTAACTTCCGCCTGGCCGTTGGCCTATGGGAGCCCTAGCGAGGAAAAGTGGTGATTGATACCAAGATCATCGCATAGTTTTTCAAACTTTCTGTTTTCAAATTGGGTTCCGTTGTTACTGACTAGTGTCCTTGGAATGCCAAATCTGCAGACGATGGAGACCCATATAAATTTCTTGATTTGATTTTGGCCTATCTTGGACAGGGGCTTGACCTCAACCCGTTTGGTGAAGTAATCAACTGCTATGAGGAGGAACTTCTTGTTGGCTGAGATGGGAAGCGACCTGACAACGTCCATTCCCCATTGCGCGAACAACCATGGGCTAGTCATCAGAGTCAAGGGCTAAGCAGGCATTGTGTATACGACACAAACCTCTTACATTTGTTGCATTTGCGAACAATGCCTTTGGTGTCCTGCTACATCTTCGGCCAATAGTACCCTAAAGTTAGGATTTTGTGGGTGAGAGTTCTCCCGCCTGGATGGTTCCCAGAGATGCCATCAAGAATCTCTCTAAGAACATGGTTCACCACTGAGGTGGTTAGGCGTCTAAGTAAGGGTCCCGTGGTTGGTCTTCTATATAATTTGTTATTAAGGATAGTGTACCACACTGCTATATTTTTCAGCTTTTTGGATTTTGTCTTCTCAGCTAGGAGAACTCTGTTCTTGACATACTCAATGATGGATTCATCTAGTTTGTCTCTACGTCTGTCGCGTAGACATTGTTGGACTCCTCTTCTTCCAGACTTGATTGCTCTTGGAATTTGATGAGCCCATCTAAAATCTCAGCCGTAGCTGAGGCCTTGTTTGCCAGTGTGTCAGCTCTTTCATTGTCGTATCGGAGATACTGAAGGAGTTCGAACCTTTTGATTCCACTCATGGCGTTGATTACCTTCTCGCAATAAGCCATCATCCTAGGATCTTTGCTGTTGAATTCCCCTTTAACCTGGTTGACTACCAGACGTGAGTCACTATACACGGTTAACTCATTTATCCTGATACCCTTGGTGATCTTTAGGCCAAGCAAGAGGGCCTTGTATTCTGCTTCGTTGTTTGAGGCGGGGAATCCAAACTTGACAGTTTTTTCTAGGGTGAAACTGCCTGAAGAGTAGAGAGTGATTCCAGCTCCACTTCCATTTACTGTGGATGATCTGTCACAGCGCGGGATCCATCCTTGGTCGTTTGACTCTTGCTCCCCACCGCTAGTAAATTCGGCGATGAAGTCCGCCAACGCTTGAGCTTTGATGGCTATTCTTAGAATATAGTTGATATAAAAATGCCTTAGTTCCACTAACCATTTAACCATCTTGCCTGTTAATTCTAGCTTATGCAGCACTGTGCGAAGTGGATGTTTGGTCATAACCGTTATAGAGAATGCCTAAAAGTAGGGTCACAGCTTCTTGAAGACGACCAGCGCCTGAGCTATTTTCTCTAGGTCAGGGTAGTTTTCTTCTACTTCTATGAAGGTTTTGTTGGCGTAGTACATTGGTCTTAGTACTCCTCTATCGTTCCTCACAAGAGCTGAACTGACAGTGTGCTTTGAGACAGATAAATATAAGTAAAGTGTCTCTCCTGGCGCCAGTTTCGAAAGTAGTTATGTACTTCCCATGTATGCTTTCAGACTCTGGAAGGCTCGCTCGCACTCTTCATCCATGTGAAGCATGTGCTTCCTCTAAAAATTTTTGAAGAAATGGAGGCATTTGTCGGATGATTTGAAAATAAACAATGTTGAGTGGTGCCACCCTCCCAGTCAGGCTCTGAACTTCTCTGATGGCGGTCGGAGACTTCATATTGAGAAGAGCCTGAATATGTTTTGGATCAGCTTCATGTGAAGCATGTGCTTCCTCTAAAAAATTTTGAAGAAAGGGAGGCATTTGTCGGATGATTTGAAAATAAACAATGTTGAGTGGTGCCACCCTCCCAATCAGGCTCTGAACTTCTCTGATGGCGGTCGAAGACTTCATATTGAGAAGAGCCTGAATATGTTTTGGATCAGCTTCTATCCCTCTTCGGTTCACTATATAACCTAGGAATTTGCCTAACTCAATCCCAAATGTGCATATTTGCGGGTTGAGCTTTATCCAATACTTTCAGAGTTGATTGAATGCTTCGGCAAGGTCTGCGATGTGATCCTGACTACGGAGGCTTTTGACCAGCATGTCTTCTATGTAGACCTCCATGTTCCTGCTGACTTGTTCTTTGAACATCCAATTCACCAATCGTTGATACGTTGCTCTTGCGTTCTTAAGGCCAAATGACAGCACCCTATAAGAATATGAAATAGGTATTCTCTTGGTCTGGGGGTGCATCTGTATCTAGTTATATACGAAATAGGCATCCATGAAATGATGGAGGCGTGTCCGGATGTTGCCTACACGATTTGATCAATACAAGGAAGCGAAAAGTTGTCTTTCGGACACACCTTGTTCAAGTCTGTGTAATCTACGCAAACTTTCCACTTCCCATTTTTCCTTTTTATCAGAATGGTATTTGCCAGCCAATCTGGGTACCACGCCTCCTTGATCATGTCTGCGTTGAGTAACTTGTGTACCTCTTTGTTTATGATCAGGTTTATTTTGGGAGCCATGGGTCTTTTCTTCTGCCTGGCGATTTTTCATGAAGGGTCAACTTCCAGTAAATGAGTGATTACGGAGGGGTCAATTCTCACGATGTTCTGCATCGTCCAGGCGAAGAAGTCATGATTCTGTCGCAACACCTTTATCAGATGTTCCGCTAATTCGTTGCTTAGGCGAGAACCTATCTGGACGGCTCTGTTGTTATTGCAGCTATTGAAGTAGATCATGATAGATTCCTCCTCTGGTTGACTGACGTTGGGTCTTCCCCTCAAACTAATTGGAGTCTCGTCATCTAAGTGAGAAGACTTTTCTTCTATTTTTGGATCCGGGCTCTGAGATGTCTTAGTCGCGGGCCAGGATTGTAGTTGGTAGCTTTCAAACCGCTTCAGCGGTAAGTAGCGACAGTCTCTGGCTGTTGGCTGGTTTCCTCATATGTTGCCTACTGCCTGGTTGGTAGGGTACCTGATACATTGGTGCAAAGTAGAAACTGTTGCCTCCATCTAGTGGAGCCAAGGCCTTTGCAAGATGATGTTGTAGGTGGATAGGGCATCGACCACCATGAACTCCGAGAATAAGACTTTTTGAAGTTGTCGTTCTCCTGCCACTACGACAATTTGATCTTCCCGACAGGGAAGCATTTCTCCCCACTGAACTAGACCATGGGGTGACTATTAGGCATTAGGTTCTCTTCCTGTAGTAGCATGTGGCGAAAAGCGTTAAGGAATACAACATTCAAGGAGCTCCATGTGTCTACCAAAGATCTCCTCACTTCCAACTTCGCTATGAAGACCGAGATTAATAGGGCGTCATTATGCGGAGATTGGACGCCCTGGAGGTCTCTATCCGTGAAAGTCAAGGACAAGATCGAGTTATGGACATGAGCGTGCTACACCTGTTGGTCCTCGTAGGTCGACTGGGTTCGCATCTCACAAAGCTTGCTCTTTCGGGACCCGTTGGACTGTTCTACTTCTTAGCACACTCCGTGCCGGACATATAGAATGTCCACTGCCTTGTCTTCAATTTTGTTGACAGCATGTTCTTTTTCCTTTGTCTGGTCTAGTTTCACGTTCGGGCTCTAGAATTCCTTGAGTTTCCCCTTGATCCAGTGCTCAATCTTGTATCTGAGATTCTTGCAGTCGTCGGTATCGTGGCCACTATCCTTGTGAAAGGAGCAGTATTTTTCATTGTTCCATTTTGAGGGATCTCATCGGAGTTTGGCAGACCACTTCACTTATCCCCAATCCTTAATGAACTTGAGGATATCGGACAGACTGGAGTTGAGGGGAGTAAATGATTGTGAGTTGACATAGCCGGAGGCTTTATCTAGCTTTGTTCGGCCAGAGTCTTGTTTGTTGTCATTCTGCTTCCTTTTATTTCTTTCATCATCTTCATGTTTCTTTCCCTCATTCTTGTTTTTGGGATCGGAGGGTTTCTTTTCAGTTCTGCCTCCTTTTTAGCAGCCAATATCTCATTGAGAGTGATGTATTTTTGGGCGCTCTTCAGCAAGTCCGTCATGTCAGTTGGAGGCTCAGAGTGAGAAAGTCATAGAACTTGCCTCTCCTCGGACCCGAGGTGAAGGCTGTGATCAAGGTGTTGTCATTGCAGCCATCAATGAGGGTTAACTCATCATTAAAGTGTGTGACGTACTCCTTCAATGTTCGTTCGACTAATGTTTGAGAGTGAACATGTAATGTGGGCCCTTCCTAATTCGTTGGATGCCGATAAAGCGGGTGAGAAATTTTTTTGCTAGCGCCCAGAATGAGTCGATGGACTTCGAAGGAGGCTATGGAACCAGGTCAGCGCTGACTTCTTCAGGCTGGTGAGGTATGATCGATACATTACTGCTTCAGATCCTTCTTTGAGCGCTATTACATGCTAGAAGTAGTGTAAATGGTCGGATGGGTCTGTTGTCCCATCATAAAACTCATGTTTTGACGGGCTAAATTTCTTCGGCAGTGGCTCATTCATGATGTGATCCATGAATAGAGGGACACTGAGGTTGTACAAAACATCTGGATTTGTGGCCCCAAGCCGGAGGGGGTTCTATGAAGCAAGTTTGACAATCTTGAACGTTGGGTCTCCGTTGGCTACTCCACCGCCCTTGGTCCACTGAGAGGCGATAGTGGCAAAATGGCTCTCCTGGATGTGCTCTCCGTGTCTTCTGGGGACGGAGCTCTTCGCTGCTCCTAGTCTCCTTCAGCGGGTAGAAGGCTCCGCTGAGTGAGTATCTCCACCGCTCGTGCGATTTGTTGCATCTGGATTGATAGTAGATCCGCCCTAGGGTCCATCATGGCTGTTACCGATGCGGGGGTCTGGGGTTATTCCCCCTCGGTGCTGATGCAGATTTAACTAACCTAAATTAATAAGTTAATTCAGCCCACTTGTAATAACCGCAAGTGCACGGTGCCTAACTGGTAGACATCAGCAAGTACGGGTCGATCCCACGAAGAAGGTGGGTGCAATTGAAATTTTAGAATTTAATTAAACTAATTTAAATGGAAAATGGGGTTACAGCATTTTTAAAATTAAACTAAAAATAAATTAAAAATAGGAAAAATAAAAGATAGATGAAATGAGATGGGTTTGGTGGGCTTGGACTCACCAATGAGTTAGCAAAATTATTTAATCTAAATTACTGAATTTACGAGAAGCTTTAGGGATGAAAATCCCTTGCTTACACCGAATATGTGATCGTTAAAATCCAATTTAAATTATATCATGTTCTTTTAAACCTTAACAAAGTATTTCAAGCAAATACGCTTTTACCAAGTATTAAGTGTCTTTTTAGGGCACACTTAATCAAAGTTTAAGCTTAATATTTTTAGCACATCTTTGAATATTGATAAAGGGTAATTCTAACTACCAAGCATATCAAGTTTAATTACTCGAACATGCAAGGTGAAAGCAATTTATCAAAAATTCAGAAATAAATTGCAATTAACAATTAAGTACACAATTCAATAAAATGAATCAAATTAATTTATACAACCCATTTAGTTCGTCACAAACTCGATGTGGTGGCACTCAGCAGGTCAGCAAGTGGTCCGACACGAATCCCGAGAAAATTGGTCCAAAACACTCTGTGGTGGCTCTTACAGAGAGCGGGGGTGCAAATAGCCAAAATCAATTAAAATTGATTTTCCCGCTGCTACAGTGCGCTACAGTAACCCGAGCCGGTTGTCTTCTCCAGCGCGACAGCGGCTGCTCCGCCGCCTTCCGTCGCTCCTCGCGACCTTCCCGACCGCCAAATCACGTCCCATAACCTGTAAAAGAGAGAGAGAGGGTGAGGAACAGCAAAAACAATTGAAAATCAGGAAGATCAAATCGAAACAGAGGTTCCCTGTTTTCGCGGTGGTGGCTCTGTTCGCGAGGCGGAGCAGGGGGTTCTCGGTCGTGGTGGTGACGGTGGTCGCAAGAGGTGAGGACAGGAAGGAGCTCGCGACGAAGAGAGGCCGAGAGGGAGGAGCAGCGAGTGCTCTGTCGCGACGCGAAATAGGGCCGCGGTGCTCTGTTTCGCGGTGGTTTTCGCGCGGTGGCGGTGCTCGTGCGGAGGTGGTGATGGTGCGTGGACAGGGGAGAGGGGCCGAGGGTGGTGGCAGAGTGAAAGTTGGACGCTAAACAGGGTTGTCACGCCCCTGTTTCGCGGTGGTGGCGTGAGAACGGTGGCGGAATTGGTGGTGGTGCTCGGTGGTGGCGATGGCGATGGCGAGGAGACTGTGGTGGCGAGGGTGTGGTGACTGCTGAGTGAGTGGAAGAGGGATAGGTGGTGGTGGTGAGGGTGAGGTGAATTTGAGAGAAAGAGGATTGGATTTTTTTTCTAAGTTGCTTCTTTTCCCTTCTCTTTTCTCCCCCTTTTCTCACCCCCATTATCCTCTATTTATAGAAAATAGCTAAGATGAATAAAGATGAGATGAGGGGAAGATTCATCAATGAGGGTAGGATTGGGTATGGTTTTAGGTTATGGATTAGGTTATGGATGAGGTTTAGGTTATGAATTAGGTGTTGAGTGTAGGTTTGTGGATTTTAGGTTAAGAGATAGGTGTTGGGTGTAGGTTTGTGGATTTTAGGTTGTGAGCTAGGTGTTGGGTTTAGGTTTGTGATTTGTTTTATACCACCATTGAAATTGCCTAATTGTCGTTTGTGACTGCTTAATATGGATTCATCGTTTAAGCTCAAATTCCTGCAAAGATATTAAAACGAAATAATTACTATAAAATATAATAATCGAAACACTAACATGTACAAATTAAGGGATATATTCTGTAATAATTATGTGAATATCAAATACCCCCAAACCTATATTTTGCTAGTCCTCGAGCAAAACAATAAAAAGAAAATCCTAACTCACTTTCGCAGGAATCATCGGTTGCACTTACCTTAAACGTGCAACAAGGCTTTAAACCCCTAGATTACCTCTAGTGGACGAGTTATAATCTCGTGAGGGTTTCCAGAAATGCTACCGACAAACATTACTGACTCAATCAAAACTTGGTCAAACAGTGTTCATTTTAAAACTTCAAGAAATGCAAGAAACCAACAGTGTCATTTTAGTGTATCAACAAATTTCCAAATAATTTAATATTCTCCACAAGTTAGAGACAAATTCACAATCATCCTCAACTCAATGTGTGTGTGTGGATAGCACTGTCAACATAACTTTTCATTTCAGAGTAAAACAATGACTAAATCTCCTGTAGAAAGTTTGTTTTGACTTCAAACCTCTCATGTCACTCACAATAAAGCACTCAGAGATTTGGTATTTCACTCAGTTTATATGTGAGGAAAGAGTAAATAACGGAAAACAATCATCTCACATATAGTCATATGAAGAACGGACTTTTCAAGAATGGAATGAAAATGATCTCATGGACAGGAATATCAATTACTTTTGAAAATGTTGAATCAAACACCATAGGTCTTGGTTATTAAATCTCCACATCTACAGAACCAACCTTTACCTAAGATCAACTAGGACTTTGTTGGATTGTAATGGGGCTTGGGTAATGGTTAATAAGGAATGTCAAAGGATTCTAACAAAAATTTCTAGGAATGTATACACCCATTATACGTACAATTAGGGCTGTCAAGAATAAATCAATGTTGCGCACCATCAATTTTTTTCTTCATTCTCACATCTTTATCCTCATTCACATTCTTCTTCTGTTTTCTTTTCTTTCTTTTTCTTTCTTTCTTTCTTTTTTTTCTTTCTTTCTTTTTCTTTCTTTCATCGAGGATTTATGAAATATCTCATATTTTGCTCTTTCATGCCCTTTTTACACCAAGTATATTCATCCGTACACATTCCCAGAAAAATTAGGTAAAGGTTAATGGGTTAACAAATAAAAGGTTAATCTATGGCTCAAAAGGCTACAAAAAGTTAATGTTATGGGTAAGTTAAAAGGCTAGTTAATGGTTTAAAGAAAAAAAATGCCTAGATCATTTCCTAAGTTCGGGTCAGTATTATGACATCTCAATTGAATAAGCCAAGAAGTTCTAGTGTAATAATTCAATTTTTATGTCATTTCCAAAGCAATTGATCAAAAGAATGAAAATAATGAGATCATCAACGAGATAATGTAGACTCAAGAAAAATCAGAGTTTATGTATAACCCTCAGAAAAATAGAAAGGCTCAAAGCTTTCAGGGTTAAGTCTCCACTATTATTCTAAGGTTTTCTAGTATATATTTCACTCATCAACTTCAAGTTATGCTAACATGGCTCATGGTGCAAAGATAATCGAGTTGAAAAATCTTATGAACTAGATCTAACTTAAGGATCTTAATAAACTTTCAGTCTTTATCAATATACCAATATGTCAAGTTGGTTTGCATTTTCTTGAGCATAAACATTTAAAATTCATTTTCATACTCGTAAAAGACCAAGTTTTCTTGACAGAAAAGCAATTTTTTTTTTTTTTTTTTTTAAGAATAAGAAAAGAAATTTAAGAATAAGAAAAGAAAACACTACGAAAAAATGAAAAATTCACCGACTCATGAATCCTACCCCCAAACCTAATCCAAACATTGTCCTCAATGTTTAATAAAATAATTCTGACAAATGAATGAAGTAAGTACATGAGAGGGGGTTAGAACAGTATTACCGCGGTGAAAATTTTACCAATTTCCAAGAAGTCATCCATCAATGAGGCTCACCAACATAAGAATCATGGAGTTTTCATTAGAAATCGATAAAATACAGACTCGACACTAACAAAGAAAACTAAAAAGAAAAGTCAAGTTGTAAGTCAAAACTGTTACGGAGCTAACGAGTATGAGTGAAACACAACTAAATAGGGTACTCGAAAATCAATCCAGACTAACAGCAAAGACACACAACTAAAGCTAGACTGCCTCCTAGGAGCGCTTGGTTTACCGTCATCAGCCCGACAAATATTCTTCCTAAAAAATGGTGTATCAAATCGTGGAGAGGAAGAACATGACAAACACTTAGTCCATGGTCGTATATCAACAACCTGAACAGTTGAGGATCAGTCCACCAAAATATAGCAATCACATGGGGCACCAAATACACAAGGACATCCCAAAAGTGACCAGTAGTCATACAAAACTGAGGATTCTTACGTGCTCCAAAAAGGGAACATCCTATGTCTGGTTCCAAATCAGAAGATTGAATAAATTTCACAACAGGATGGTGAAAACTGAAATCCTCACTACAACACAAGGGATCGGTGAAAGTAGTCTTAGTAAAAGGGAATGTGATGCAAGTAGATGAGACAATGGATATATCAGGTGGTACAGGCTCATCACATGAATCATATAGAGATATTGGTCTAGACAACTCATCACCTGAAAATGCATACCTGAGGGTGTCAGGTAATTGTTTAAGGTCAAGGTCAGGTGGCTCAACTGATGGGACTAGTTTTGACTCACTGAGTGGAAGAGGCTTCACTTTAGACTTCCATTTATAACTAGGATCCACAATGGGGACTGAGTCAAGCAAATCATTGACTTCCCTAATGGAATCATCAACATCAAAGTCTAAACTAAATTGAGTCAAACAAGCCTCTAAACAGTCAAGGGGAGACTCTAAAGAATGTTCACAGTTTGATACGATGCATGAGTCACTAGGGAGGCATGAGTCAACATGGGAAGGAGGTGTCTGTAGTGTCTCAGAATGGACAGGTTCATCAATAAATGAGTCACTAGGGAATTTTTCTGACTCTATCTCAGGAAGTGACTCAACTATCTGACTCACAGTCATCTCAAGTTTCCGGATAGCTTGAGAGTTTTGTTGAAAAATAGTTGTCAATTCTGTGATATCATGAGAATTTTGCACAAGTATTTCTCCTGTTCGCTCTATAAAAATTTTCATTATATCCTCTAACTCATTATCAGGAATGAAAGCTTGAGGAGTCTGAGGAGTGTCTAGAGGGCTTTCATGGTACTGACCATGAGCCCATGAGAAGTCAGGATGATAGGCTAGACCTGGGTTGTAATAATCTAAATATGGATCATAATCAGGTCGTCGCATATCATAAAATGAATTGACTTGCTCGGAAAAATAGGCTGGGTAATCCCTTGTGTTCATTTTTTTTTTAATTTTAATTGTAATTAATTTTTTTTTTTTTTTTAATTTTAATTTTAATTGTTTTTTAATTACTAACTCTAAACAAAATATGCACAGACTCACATGCAATCAGCAACCAATAAATGCACAAGAAACATGCCTCCCTAAGCAATCAACGTTTTTGAGATCAATTATCTTTTTATCTTTGGGGGACAATTATTTCTTATGTAATATTTATGACACAGCAATGGGTGTTACAAGTTGATCCTAAGAGTGTACACTTTACACCGCAAAGTTCAAAATCAGTAGGCTAGAGTTTGTTTCAAAGAAACCGGATTATCGCACAAGAGAAGGAGGTCACAATGGTCCAATTAAGTACTTCCTTGTGCTACCGCTCTGTAAGCCAATAGATGTGAGAACGATGTGATGTTAAATGCACACTTGAGGCTTGTGTTCCTAACCAAAAACTGTTGGTTACACCAATTCTTCTTGTGGATCGTAGCTTACTTATGACTCGGCGTACCGGGTGAATTACCGTTGTGGCAGTGGCCTCTCGGAGTTCATTGAATGATTAAACCCATCATCACTTTTAGCTTTGGTCAACACAAAAATTATTGGATTCACTTTGGTCTTGGTTGTCCTATGAACACCGTACCTAAAAAAATGCTCTATCTAACTTGCTAATTGATTTTAATTATGTTAGGATATTGGTTGCACACAGCTGGAGTGATGAGGTGGGGATATCAAGTCCCACCAGTTTCTATTTATAAGCTGGGTCTGCTTATTATGAATTACTAAAGTTTAGCATCCACAATTACAGAAATTAAACAACCAATCACACAATTTCAAACAATTACACCAAGCACCCTGGTCGCTAATACATTGCGTGTGATAGAAATACTTACAGTGTGCGTATTCCAATCTGCACAAAAAGTTAGCACAATTCAAAAAAAATCCGACTTCTTTTTATCCGTTTCAATCAATACACAAGCATATACAAATAAATTTACTGGTCTTGGTCTTAGAAGTCGGATTTCTAAATCATAAAAAATTATTGGGTAACAATTAAAATTGTTTCCCTATAATTTCTTTTGACTTAGAAAATTTTTGGTTTTTGGTTTTTGGTTTTTTTTTTTTTTTTTTTTTGTGATTAAACAAAATGAAAACAGTAGAGTATAAAAATTATTACACCACACACTCGTAAAACGAGGTGAAAATAAAATTAAAACTCTCCTCACAAAATAAAAAATATTAAAAAAAACTTAAAATTTGCTTGATGTTTTGCAAGATCGTCCAATATCCTCGAGAAGCGTGTATTCTGCAAAATCAAACACAAAATGAGTGTAAAAAGAACTTAATAAAATAAAAATAAACTGAAATTTTTTTTTTTTTTTTTTTTTTTTTTTGTTTTGTTTTGTTGTTTTTTTTTTTTTGTTTTTTATAATTAGTGAAAATAAATCTTAAATTCAATTACAATGCAACCTTCCCCGGCAACGGCGCCAAAAACTTGATGCAGATTTAACTAACCTAAATTAATAAGTTAATTCAGCCCACTTGTAATAACCGCAAGTGCACGGTGCCTAACTGGTAGACATCGGCAAGTACGGGTCGATCCCACGAAGAAGGTGGGTGCAATTGAAATTTTAGAATTTAATTAAACTAATTTAAATGGAAAATGGGGTTACAGCATTTTTAAAATTAAACTAAAAATAAATTAAAAATAGGAAAAATAAAAGATAGATGAAATGAGATGGGTTTGGTGGGCTTGGACTCACCAATGAGTTAGCAAAATTATTTAATCTAAATTACTGAATTTACGAGAAGCTTTAGGGATGAAAATCCCTTGCTTACACCGAATATGTGATCGTTAAAATCCAATTTAAATTATATCATGTTCTTTTAAACCTTAACAAAGTATTTCAAGCAAATACGCTTTTACCAAGTATTAAGTGTCTTTTTAGGGCACACTTAATCAAAGTTTAAGCTTAATATTTTTAGCACATCTTTGAATATTGATAAAGGGTAATTCTAACTACCAAGCATATCAAGTTTAATTACTCGAACATGCAAGGTGAAAGCAATTTATCAAAAATTCAGAAATAAATTGCAATTAACAATTAAGTACACAATTCAATAAAATGAATCAAATTAATTTATACAACCCATTTAGTTCGTCACAAACTCGATGTGGTCGCACTCAGCAGGTCAGCAAGTGGTCCGACACGAATCCCGAGAAAATTGGTCCAAAACACTCTGTGGTGGCTCTTACAGAGAGCGGGGGTGCAAATAGCCAAAATCAATTAAAATTGATTTTCCCGCTGCTACAGTGCGCTACAGTAACCCGAGCCGGTTGTCTTCTCCAGCGCGACAGCGGCTGCTCCGCCGCCTTCCGTCGCTCCTCGCGACCTTCCCGACCGCCAAATCACGTCCCATAACCTGTAAAAGAGAGAGAGAGGGTGAGGAACAGCAAAAACAATTGAAAATCAGGAAGATCAAATCGAAACAGAGGTTCCCTGTTTTCGCGGTGGTGGCTCTGTTCGCGAGGCGGAGCAGGGGGTTCTCGGTCGTGGTGGTGACGGTGGTCGCAAGAGGTGAGGACAGGAAGGAGCTCGCGACGAAGAGAGGCCGAGAGGGAGGAGCAGCGAGTGCTCTGTCGCGACGCGAAATAGGGCCGCGGTGCTCTGTTTCGCGGTGGTTTTCGCGCGGTGGCGGTGCTCGTGCGGAGGTGGTGATGGTGCGTGGACAGGGGAGAGGGGCCGAGGGTGGTGGCAGAGTGAAAGTTGGACGCTAAACAGGGTTGTCACGCCCCTGTTTCGCGGTGGTGGCGTGAGAACGGTGGCGGAATTGGTGGTGGTGCTCGGTGGTGGCGATGGCGATGGCGAGGAGACTGTGGTGGCGAGGGTGTGGTGACTGCTGAGTGAGTGGAAGAGGGATAGGTGGTGGTGGTGAGGGTGAGGTGAATTTGAGAGAAAGAGGATTGGATTTTTTTTCTAAGTTGCTTCTTTTCCCTTCTCTTTTCTCCCCCTTTTCTCACCCCCATTATCCTCTATTTATAGAAAATAGCTAAGATGAATAAAGATGAGATGAGGGGAAGATTCATCAATGAGGGTAGGATTGGGTATGGTTTTAGGTTATGGATTAGGTTATGGATGAGGTTTAGGTTATGAATTAGGTGTTGAGTGTAGGTTTGTGGATTTTAGGTTAAGAGATAGGTGTTGGGTGTAGGTTTGTGGATTTTAGGTTGTGAGCTAGGTGTTGGGTTTAGGTTTGTGATTTGTTTTATACCACCATTGAAATTGCCTAATTGTCGTTTGTGACTGCTTAATATGGATTCATCGTTTAAGCTCAAATTCCTGCAAAGATATTAAAACGAAATAATTACTATAAAATATAATAATCGAAACACTAACATGTACAAATTAAGGGATATATTCTGTAATAATTATGTGAATATCAGTGCCAGCACCGCTGGAGCTAGAAGCGTTATGCCAATTTGAGCATTCGAAGGCTCAACAATGTCTCCATTATTGCGGGATCTCGTGGTCATCATATTTCTGGACTGTAAGGAAGAGTGATATCACTATTTCCTAAGGAACTTCTTCGTTTCCCACAGACGGCGCCAAACTGATGTAGTCGAATCCTGTTCTCCTTAACTTTGACATTCACAGGGAACACACGTGATCCAAATACTACCGTTGTGGCGGCCGGTGACACTATGATGCTTAAGTCAGACAAGGTTTGAGAAAGGCATAATATTGTAAATTGGGTTTTGTAGCGTACTTTTGTTCATCAACCTGTGTCCTATTTATAATGCGAGAGTTCTTGTTTGGCTAGGCCTTTGGTGGCGTAGTTTTGGGAATGATATTTTGCTGGAGATCCTTTCCCTGCTAGGAGTTGTCCATGTAGGAGAGTTTTCCTACATGACTTATGTTCCTAGATTTACAGGAGATTATTCCCTTGTGGAGTGTTGTCCATGCAAGGAGTTTCCATGCACGATTTATACTTTGGTATTTGTTTTCTAGTGAAAATCAATGTATTGTTAGTCTACTCGTCCTAGGTCGATCTCCCAGATACTTGCCTTATTAGGTCTTACGAGTATTGAGCTTTGACCGTGTGAGGTATGAACGTATTAGAGCATTGCAGTTTGGGTCCAACCTCCTTGACTTTACCAAAATGTGCTTAATGTTGTTTGGGTTTTGCCAAATTGGGCGGGCAATTAGGCTCACTTTGCTCTTTTGACGAGATCATCATGCCACGTGTACGGCGCGATTAAAGGACGGTTTGATGTATCATCAGGCCTGATTGTATTTGGGCCTTTATAAGGGAAGTGGTGAATTTATTGTAAGGGTTAGAAATTTTGTATATTGAGAGAGTGTAAATCCTATATAAGCAAGTGAAGTAATTGCGAGTCTTGAATATACCTCACATAAATGTAGCGTTGATGTTACGATTCCACATCATGTAAGATGCACAGATTTGTTGTTTCGGTGATGTATATTGTGGATGCAAATTTCCATCGGAGCACGTGCTGATCACCTGGAGCAATCTGCATAAGATAAATATTATTTTTGACACCGGTATGGTGCCTGTTACAAGGACTCCGGTGCCAAAGTTAGAGCAATGCATTTAGGAAAATATTTATTTATCTATATTTGAAAAGAAAATTGTGAATCAATAAGGAGTTACCTCCAGATGCCTTTGTGTTTGGCTATTTATAAAGGTAGAACGAGTAAACTGTTAGCAGATGAGTGAGACACGTGGCAAATGAATGAGTCATCTGCTTGCAGGCAGTTGTAACTCCAGCAAATGAGTGAGACACATGGAAAATGAGTATGTCATCTGCTTGCAGGCAATTGTAACTTTTCTTAAGTAGTTGTAACTTTTTTTCGATAGTTATAACTTCGGTAGATAGTTGTAACTTCTCGTTGGTGGTTGTAACTTCCTGTTTGAAAACACCTCTCCTACAAGCTTTTATACTCAACTGAGCATGGTGGTCAGCACTGAAACTATAATGTTGAGAAATGAGTGTTCTGCTGAGTTGTATTGGGCCTAGACTTGGGCTGCATTAAGCCCAAACTTGGGTTTTCTCTAGTTGCAACTTTCATGGGTAATTTTAGGCTTCTCGGGAGTAGCCCAAATCTTTGGGCTTCCATATCCTGTTGGGTTAAGGATTTTTTTTGCTCCCACAAATGTCCTCATCTCCTTTGCTTTTGAGCTGGCCGTTTTTCTTTTCCTTATTAATTAAAAGCAAAGAAGAAGTATTTTCACTGAGGAGCCCGACAAAAAAATAGAAGTAGAATACCCTGATCTTGCAGACTTATCTGTCTCTATTTTTTATATAAGTAAAGGATCTACATGTAGAAGCTTCTGTTGTTATTGAAATGTAGTATGCTGAAGACAAAATGATTTGCATGTAAAGGCTTTTGTTGCATATGAGGTGATCTACCGGATGAATCACACAGTAATTTCATGGGCTCTTGGACTTTGTCCAAGTAGAGGATCATCCTTAGATGAATAAAAACAAGTCATGTTCCGGCATCCTTGTGATTTAACGACCCATTCACATATAAGTGTCACATATCTTTTGGCTGAC
Organism: Berberis vulgaris; assembly: GCA_963556465.1. Classification (NCBI taxonomy): domain Eukaryota; kingdom Viridiplantae; phylum Streptophyta; class Magnoliopsida; order Ranunculales; family Berberidaceae; genus Berberis; species Berberis vulgaris. Next base: position 49,399,284 of record OY747132.1, read on the forward strand.
CTGCCCCTATTTCAACATGAGTTGAAGAGTCTTCATTTATTGAAGGACGCAACATTGATCTGCTGGCTGACTTTGTTTCCCTAGTTGAGGAGGGAGCAAATTCTACTATGAAATTTGCTAAGGCTTGAGCCTTTATAGTTATTCTCGACCGGTAGATCAAGTCGTATTAGCTCAACTCTATCGCCCATTTCATAAGCTTTTGACAAGTATCCGGGAGGAAGTTGTGCCCCAACTCTTCACTGATGAAAACTGAGCTAACAACTACATTTGAAACTGCCAAGTAGATGTACAGGTCCTCTCCTGGATTTGTCTGCTGATTTACTCAAGTATTGATCCAAAGTTGCTGCTATAATAGTGAGACTTTGAATTTCTTTTGGAGTTGATGGAGACTTCATGTCAAGTAGTGCTCTAATTTGCTTTTATAATCCCCCAAACTTTGTGTATGTTTGTTGGTCTGCTAACTTTGATATATTTGCATTAAGGATGCAAAAGTTTGATTGGCCTATTTAATAATTTTCCAATATGCTTAAGTCAGAATTTAAGCATAACTTGAGGAAATTAATCATGGATTCAAATCTATTTATCTTGAACATTGCATGAAAATATTGTGTGATCTACGGACCACTTGACAATACTTAAAGAGATTTAAGTAGTCCTAAATAAGATGCTTCTATGCTCAGTGATTGATTAATTGAATTACCCACTCACTGAGAGTGTCATCCTCTACTGAGGTGTGATCCTCTACTGAGGCATTTTGCTTGTGTGGTCTGCTGACCACTTGACTAAACTTAAACGGATTTAAGTAGCTTTGAGTAAGATGTTTTTATGCATTGATTACCACTCACTAAGAGTGTGATCTTCTAGTGAGGTGTGATCCTCTACCGGCCTAAGGCATTTTGCTTGTGTGGTCTACTGACTACTTGACTAAACTTAAACGGATTTACGTAGTCTTGAGTAAGATGTTTTTATGCATTGAATTACCTTCTCACGTGGAGTGTTATCCTCTACTTAGGTGTGGTCCTCTACTGAGGCATTTTGATTGTGTGGTTTACTGACCACTTGACTAAACTTAAACAGATTTAAGTAGTCTTGAGTAAGATGTTTTTATGCATTAAATTACCCAATCACAGAGAGTGTCATCCTCTGCTGAGGTGTACATAAATATTTGTATTTCTGAATGTCTTCTATTGAAGGATGTGTAAAACGAATTCTCATATTTTCCTTAATTTCAACTGAAAAAGGTGTGTTCTCTCCTGAGGAACAAAATAACATATCCTCTATTGAGGTATATGTAAATATTTGTTTGGACTTTTTTTTTGCAGGATCTCCTTTCATTGGTGGCAGTCTCTTTAGCCAAGGTTGGTTCTTCTAGTGGAGAATTTGGTTGACCGAAACGGCGAACTCTGTGTATGTTCCACCGGATGAGGAGTTTCTTGTTGAAGAGATAAAATACAATAAAGAGATAAAATACAATCAAAGTTTTCTTATATGTACATTGCATCTTTTTTTCTTCTTCTTATAAAAAGCTAGGACGCCTCAACTTCAATCATCAGATTATTCTGCATTGGAGAATTTGATTGATCAGAATGGTGAACACTGTATATGTTCTACTGGCCGAGGAGTCCCTTGTTGGGGAGCGTGTTCTACGCTTGTGACCCTTGTTTTTTATCCTCCTTCTAATTTGCATTAATTAGTGCAAGTTGACTATCTTTCTCGGGTACATCTGATGCCTTAGCACTATTTTTTGTCATCCACAATGCATAGCGTTCTGCCATGGCGAAGATTTCAGCAAGAGTTTTGCATGCTTTCATGGACAATTCGCCATACAATCAATGATCCGCGGGCAAACCCTTCTTGAAAGCTAAGGATGCAATTGGTCATCGCACCTATTTATGCAAATTGGCGAATTGACTTGCAAGATTTTCTTGTTATTTCATTGTCATGGGCTCGGTTGTTGGGCAAAAAATTGCAATTGATGATCAGCCAACAGTGGTAGACCTACTACAAGTGGCTGTCCAGCCAGAAATGGCTGAACCCATGGCAATGATGACAACCTAGTTTGGGCAAAAGACCATTCAACGTTATTTTGCTAGTTTTGTTTCGAGTTCCCACCATGACGTTGAAAAAAAACTCGGAAAAAGTGTTTGTGAAGGAAAATTCAAATTGAATGAACAATTTTTTTTATGAAAGGAAGAGAGCATGTTATGAGTTTGATTCAAGCTCTCATTGAAAACACCAATTTGTGGGTGCAAATTTACACCGAATCACCCGAAGCAATCTACATAAGATAGAGATTAATTCTTGACATCGGTGTGGTGGTTTCCACGGGGACTCCGATGCCAAAATTAGAGCAATGCCTTTAGGAAAATATTTATTTCTCTATATTTGAAGAGAGATTTCTGAATCAAGGATTTACCTCCAGATGGCTTTGTGTTTGACTATTTAGAGAGACAGAACAAGTAACTGCAGGCAGATGAGTGAGACACGTGGCAGATAAGTGAGTCATCTGCTTGCAGGCGACTGTAATTCTAGCAAATGATGAGACATGAGGCAGACGAGTGAGATACGTGGCAGATGAGTGAGTAATCTGCTTGCAGACTATTTAATTTTTCTTAGGTAGTTGTAACTTCTCTTAGGTAGTTGTAATTTTCGTAGATAGTTGTAACCTCCCGTTGGTGATTGTAACTTTCTGTTTGGAGATACCTTTCCTGCAAGCTTGTGTATTCAGCTGAGCATGGTGGCCAGTGCCAACATTACTCATCTGTTGAGAAATGAGTGTTCTGCATTTGGGCTCAAACTTGGATTTTCTCTACTTGTAACTTTTATGGGTAATTTTTGAGATTCTAAAAAACAATTCAAATCTTTGGACTTCCTTATCCTATTGAGTTAATGATTATTTTTTATTCTCACATATATCATTATTCTAAATAAAATAAGAGAAAATAGAAGTTTAGAAAGAAATAAATTAAAGGTGAGAAAGAGATGGGTGATTTTTTACTGACTTTTATAATTCCCTGATTCTAGAAAGCGAGGCCCAGAGTGTAAGGCTGGCCCACCACCATCCATCATCCTCGCTCCCTAGAAGGTCTCCTTACAATTAGTAAGCAAAAGCAACAAATAGCATTACCCTTACTATCTTCCAAAACTGTCGTACTGTGGACGCTCCAATGTGGCAACAAGTCGTTAAGATGTTGTTTTCTGATCTGATGATGGAAGAATATGGGTATGTCCTTAGCTTTCTCTTCATTTCAACCACTCAACACTGTTGGAGAAGAATCTTTTGTTTTTTAATGCTCACGTTACCTTCCAGTATTCATATACATTGGCTTTAAGTGATTGTTTAGGATCCGCCCAAGATTATGATTGTGATGGCTCCCCTACCTTACCTTGCTTTACTCACTAATATAATGACCTTACCATTTCAGATCAGATGAGGGCATATTATTATGCTAATTAATAATGATGGCTGATTTTGGGAGTGAGTCCAGTTTGAATGAAGAAGGTTAAGGAATGAACCACGATACCATATGTGTAAGTTTTAACATGTCAGTCATGTTTGTCAAGGAACATGTTTTTGACATATATTATTTAGTTTTACAATAAATAAATTTTGGTATTGGGGGTGGGGGAATCATTTTACATTAGGGCCACCGCATCGTTTTCGATCACTCAACTCTAATGTAGTCTGGGTGGGGAAAGGAATTTCACGTGACTTTGACTCGAGAAAGCAAAGTATTATTGCTGCAAAGTGAAGCGAAGAGACGAGACCGGAGCAGATCGTCTGGTAAATAAGCAGCTTCTTCTTCTTCTCAACTCAACTCAACTCCCTGACAATCTCTCTAATCCATCTACCCATCCATCCAGCAAGGAAAAAAAAAACCTTGCTAGTGTGTGTTTAGTGATGATCTTGATTGGATTGATGTTTCTTCTAACGTCATCATCCAGAATGAATGTAGAGTAGAAGAAGAAGATGGAGCTGCTTTATTGTGATTGAGCCGAGCCGATCCCAGATGAAGCAGCAGCGGAGGAACACCAGTAGTACCTGTACTAGGAGATCATGGAGGAGATGGAGAAAACTTATCTTCATCGTTTTGCTTGCCTTTTGTTTTGCGAGTTTAATATTGATGCAGCAGACACAGAAACGTTACAGTAGTCGAATTAACATGTTCTTGTCATTGCCTACTTCTCCATTACTTGAAACCGACCCCAAAATTGCCTTCCTTTTCATTGCCCGCAATCGCATTCCTTTGGATATTGTTTGGGACGCCTTCTTTAAGGTAAATGTGTCTTTCATTTTTTTTTTCCTTTTCCTTTGGATATGCTTACTTTCTTCTCCGCTAAAATTGATTCCCCACATTTATTATATCTATCTCTTCTTTCAAATTCATGCTTCAATGTATATATCAATGCCATTTTTACAAGTAATTTTACTAGATTACTCTCACATTGAAGCGTTACCACTACTACAGATTACAAGTCAGTTGATCATGTGAATGATTCTTTGTTTTGATTGTTGACATGTTGGTTAGGCGTTATACTGCATTTCTTCAACGCTTTTTTTTATAAAACTAACAACCCTAGGCCTTGTATCTTTGCATTTTCTGCACATACTCAATATTTTTTTCTACTTTCTTTCTCCATCTCAATTGTCCAATCTCCTCCCACTGCCCTGTTTATAGCTTCACCATCATAAACCAGTCTGCAAAAATAGCTAGAATCACAAACCAAGTTGATCTATGGAAGACTAACCTTACTAGGCCTCCCATTTACAAGATTGCAGGTTTGAGAGAGTGTGCAATTGGAGTGGTGCTGGATTCGTTTTCTATTTATCAACCACTAGAGCAGAGCTTCCGCACTTTTCCATTTTATGGATTTTTTTTTTTTTTGTTCTTGTTCTTCCCTTTTAGATTTTATTTAGCAAAATTTGTCTCTGAACTCAAGATGGTGCTCCTTTGCATGTTCATTTTCATAAACACTTTTGGTTTTCCCTTTTGGGTTCCCATATTATCATTGCAGTTTTTGTTATCCATTTTCTATAGAACCAAGAATCCCACTTTATTACCTGAAAAATTAGCCAAGAAATCGACCTACATCCCACTTTGTTAATAGAGTTCTATCTGTCTTTACTCTCATTTTGGACTCTTTTTTTTTCCGATCATAGGGTAATTCATAGTTACTAGATTTGCTCAAACCCCCTTCCGAATTTCGAACCGGGTACGGCATATCGCTTCACGGGTACATCAGCGAATTGGAATGATAAATTTAATGAACTGATCGAATTTGATCAATAAATTTAACTAAATTTGTTAAGGAGAATAACAACCAGAGCCACCTACAACATCAATAGAGTGGTGGGAGAGCGATAGAGAGAGTTAGGAAAAGAAAGCCATGGAGAAAGCGATAGAAAGAGAGAGTCATAAAAAAGAGCTCCTACAACATCAATAGAGTGGTGGGAGAGCGATAGAGAAAGCCAGGAAAAGAAAGCCATGGAGAGAGCGATAGAAAGAAAGAGTCATGGAGGGAGAGTCATAAAAAAGAGCTTGGAAAGAGAGAGCAATGGAGAATGAGCATCACGGAGGTGGAGGATATTGGGTTTGAAGCATAGGAGGATTTTGGGGCATTCAATTTAATAAATAGACAGAGTTTTTTTTTTTTTTTGGGGGGGGGGGGGGGGGGGGGGGGGGCAAGCATGGTTTTTTTATAGGATCCCAGAACCCATTATAGACCAAAACTAGTCAACACACCATAAACTGATAAAGATGCCACCAACTGGGTTCGAACCTGTGATCTAGTGGTACCATCCGCCAAGCTCTAATCATTGAGCTGTCACACCATTGGCAAATAGAAAAATAGTTGGTATTCCGAAAGAGCCAATTGTTGGAAATAAGGTATAGGTATTCAAAAACGTTTAATTTTCCAACTAATTCTATCATTAAATAATTGAATTACACTCCTTTAAACTTCCAACTAAATTTATCCTAATTAGACTCCTTAAATATCTAGTCTAGTGTGTATTATTGTTGTTTGTTTGCATATTAAATTATAACATATTAACCGTCCACATTCATATATTCATACATTCTCTCATTTTTATATACTAACCTATGAGTATAAACAATAAATATCATACCGAATTAAAATAATAAACGCATTGCGATCCGAAATACCATACTGACTATGCCTACCCCGTCAAATTCTGTATCATAGAAACCAACATACCCTGTTCCCATTCCACGCACACTCTCGTTCTCTTACCAAGTGACTATGGTTAATCAAGCTTAATAGATTGCATTTTTCATGAAAATTTCCTTTTTCTTTGCCTTTTCAAGAAACAAGTGTTCTGAATCCCTAAGTTTCCTACAACGTTAGTTTCTTTTAGATATCTGATTCCTGAAAAACTAATTCTTTTAATTCATTCATCAGCTCTTGTGTGACTTTCATATTTAATATATTTATTAAAGAAGCGATGCTGTTTTTATGCAGGGGGATAATGGGCATAGGTTTACCATTTTCATTCATTCAAGGCCTGGATTTCTGTTCAACAAAGCAACTACAAGATCTGCTTATTTTTATGATCGTCAAATTAGTGATAGTGTACAGGTAACCTTTTTTTTTAAATACATATCCTGAAATCTTGAATTGTCAGGGAATGGAAACAATTATTACAAATATGTTACCGTAACTATGATGCATTGTTTCTATCACTATGCACATGTTGGGGTCTTCATTTAATATCATCAGCTCATGAATAAACTTTCCCTTTCCTAAGCACACACCAATGCTGAGCCCAGTTTTTTTTTTTTTTTGGGGGGGGGGGGGGGGGGAGGAAGCCCTAACCTAAAGGCTTGTGACACAGTCTCAAGTCACAACAACCTAAATCAACTTTAGTTCGATCAAATCACTCACGTTTATGATGTTATGGGTTTGCATTTTGATTCTAAAGGTTTTGTAAATATTACTTGGTTATTTGGTTAGATATGGTGATGGAAGTGTGAAATTTCAAGTTTGATAGTAAATTTTTATGCAACTATTGTTTTGGATGTAATTATGAGTTACATATTTTTTTTCTTAGCTTTAAATAGCATGGATATTTTATTTTTTTATATTAAAAACACACTAAGGCTTACACCTCACTTTTTTTAGGCGTATGCCTTTGCATTTGTCCATTAAAACGCCTTGCCTCGCGTCTTTGCATTTGTAAACCTTATAAGTTTAAACTGAGTAATCTATCAAGGCCTTTTCTACCCCCTGCGATGAAAGTGAGACTACTCTCATCTTCTTATGGTGTTATAAATCTCTAAGTGTGCATCACTAAAGAATAAGAAAAAGTTATCTGAGCAGCCATAGTGCAGCTTGATATTGAAATTCATTTGTTGATTGGCTTATCAGAAGTTGAATAAATATTTCCACTTCAAGCTTAAAAGGTCTGAATAGTGGACATTTTGCTTTCATATCATCATAAATAGAGACTGATAAGGGTACGCTTTCACACCATAAATCAAGTTATTTCTGGTGTTGTGCTATACAATCATCCTCATTATCATAGGTGTACATCATCTAATATAATAGGAAAATATCATCTTTCAAAGTTTCATTGTATTGAAGATTCTTTGATACCCTGTTTCCTCCAAGCTAACTCATGGACGATTTAGTTGAAGCAAGTAACCTGTTTTCCATGTTGAATGGATCATTAAAGTAGGATTGAATTAATTTTGTTTTCTCGTCATCCTTTTGTTGACTCGATACTATATAATTTTCTGGCATTTCAAATTCATTTATGTTCCAGGTAGATTGGGGAGAAGCAAGTATGATCCAAGCAGAGCGTGTTTTACTAAAAAATGCACTCAGAGATTCTAATAATCAGCGATTTGTCTTTTTATCTGACAGGTACGCTTTAATTATAGTACAGATGTTAGAGATTATTTTTCACTTATAATTCTTCATAAGGGAAAATATAAGTTGCAAACAGCTCGGTAAATGGTTGAATCCAAGCCACATATTGACATTTATTCCTTTTAATCCCAAGATTGAGTTATTAACCACGTTATGAGTGATCTAGTCTATGTGTGCATTTTTTTCCCCGTATAATGCCATTTATGTAGAAAGTCATTACTTGATGTAGACCTTGTGTGGAATTTTTTAGCTGAAACATAGAAGCTCGACCAAATGATCTATATATGCCAAAGTTTCTCAAACGTTTTGGTTTAATTTTTCACTCCCAACTCATTTGCAGAACAACTTGTAGTTATTGGTATCAGCACACTGCCCAGTGTGGTATTTCTTTATCTTTTCAATTGATGCTATTAATTTGATGCCATAAGAGCATCATTTACTCTGGTTTGCACCCTTATTTTACAATTTCATTGCAGCTGCATTCCTCTGTATAACTTCAGCTACACATATGAGTATATCATGTCAACATCAACCAGTTTCGTGGACAGGTTGGTGAAATAATTCTTTTCTACTTTGTTTTATTTTTTTATTTACCTTTATGATATAATAAACTTATGTTGTAGCCAGCGCACCAGCAATATTAAGAATAATTTATCAGACCTTTTCGTGCTGGCACATTAGTTATGAATTAATATTGTTAAAGAAAATTTATCACATCTACTAAAAGCATAATTGATGTTGGATAATACATCAGTGACTTATTGGTGGAGAAGGGGTAAAAGGGATAAGTTCGAGTTATTGAGTAAGATAGAGTTCATAACATCCATCAGTAACTAATTCAAGAGCCTTATCCAAAAAAACACACAAACCTTATTAGGAAAGGGAAAAATTCGAGTATGTTAATTGATGAAAGCGGGTATCAGTATGGTATTAATTTAGTAATATTAATTGTAATTGGGTCTATTAAGAAAAACCCATAATAGTAGTTAGGGATTTATTAGCTAATTAGAGTTAGGTTATAATTTGCCAAAGAAGTTCGGAATTTTGTATAAGGCAAAACATTGTTCATTGTTCGTTGGTTGATTGAAAGAATAGTTCTTTTCTTATTTGTTTTTCAATTAGCCTTTATCATAGTTCTATTTCGATTCTTGCTTCGTTTATTTCAGTTCTATTCTTAGTTCTATCAATTGGTATCAGAGTCGAAAAGGTTCTAGTTATTTAATTCGATTTGAAGAAAATTTGTTTGAGAAGAGAGAAAAAAGTGAAACTGGATTAGAGATTTTGCTTGAAGATCATTGAAGACTCGAAGAGAAGTTGAGAAGAGAAGATAAAGGAGAAGACAAAGAAAATCAAATCCGCCACCATCTTCCGATCAATGCACTGTGTGCCCCACAGCCGCTGCCCATCATGGTCGTACTCTGATTCTACCTCCTAGCAAGTCATTGTCAAGAAGGTAAGACAAGAGATACTTAGTTTAGGGCCCTAAGAAATCGACACCAGCAGTCCATATCACCGGCCAGCGCAAGAGTCACCGTTGTCCGGCCCCTTCTAGCATCACCCCCACCACCATGCCATCACAAGTCCCAGCCACAGGCTCTGTCACTATTGCAAGCCGCAGTCCCCGACCCCCCTTTTCTGTTGTTACAGATCGTGTGTGAAGAAGAAAAACTTTTTCTGAAATTAAAAACAGACCCTGACCTGATTCTATTACTTAGTATTTGTCCAGAAAGGCTATCAACACCCCCTTTAAGTGCCTAAATACACCTTTGGATTCTTGAGCAGTCCCTGTTCTTATTTACTAAGGTTCTTACTTTCGAATTTCTAGATAGGTCCTGTTTTCTGAAACAGTCAGTCTTGTAGGTTATCTGCACTCCATCATTTGTATGAGCATCTCACCATTTAAAAAATGAGTGACCCATATTATAACTCATCCATACCCATCTTACTCCTACCCACCACAATACACCTATGTCCCCTATTACCCCCAACATGAACCCGTTTCTCTTATACCACCATCACTCCCAGTAACCAATGACATAAAACCCACTACCACCTCCACTGTGATGCAAGTTGAGACTGACTAGGAGAAGTTTTTGACAATTTGGTAGAGCGGATTTGGTGCCCGGCTTGCCTCAAAAATCAAATCGATGTATCAGCGATTGAGAGAGCAATATTGGTGGAAGGCGAACTTGCCCAGATGCACAAAGACCCAGCTAAGTCAGAGTCCCTCCAGCTTTTTGAGGAATTTGAGGCACCATCTCACATACTCGATTTCTGAAATGTTTCTCATTTTTTAGCAAACAGAAGATGTTTCTATAGCGTAACGGCAGACACAGAGAATGATGATGGTTATATTGATCCATTTTGGAAATATTTTGTGGCACAAGCTTCTGCGCAGGTCTCAGCGGGTTTATGGCAACTTCTAGTTCATTGAGTCACACTGCTCCATTTCTGAGTTGGTTCCTCTATTTTTTAGCAAGTGTGTATCATGGCAAGGTTCGTGGTCAACTACTTCTTGTGCACTTCGTATTGTATTTTGTGACCAGTTGTTTGTGCTCGGTTGACTTCTTCAGCCCGGAGAGGTTGATATAAGCGGGTATTAGTATAGTATTAGTTTAGTAATATTAGTAATTGGGTCTATTAAGAAAAGTCCATAATAGTAATTAGGGCCTATTTTGGCCAATTAGGGTTAGGTTAGTTTGCCACTTAAGTTAGGGATATTATAAATAAGGCAAAGCATTGTTCATTGTTCATTGGTTGATTGATTGAAAAAATAGTTATTTTCTTATTTGTTTTTCAATTAACTTTAATCATAGTTGTATTTTGATTTTTCTTTCGTTTATTTCAATTGTTGCTTCGTTTATTTCAATTCAATTCTTAGTTCTGTCAATTATTGATTAAGATAGAGGTACTAGGCTGCATATCTTTTAAGTATGTGTTTATTCTCAATAGACATCCTTTCCATCTAAAATACATAACTTTCTTTGATTTCTATGATCTATGCAATTTAAGTTCAACATGGAATCATCTGAATCAAGAATTCCTTTGTAAATGTATTTGACATGGAATCAAGATAGGAATGACGAGTTTTTCTTTTCTATTGTAGCTTTTGATATCAATCATTAACCTTATAACTTCTCTAGTGGTGTGTTTGTATTGTTAGTCTATTGAAAGTGTGCTTTATGGGAGAAGAAGATAAAAGGTGGGAGAAAAGTAGAAGATTAAACATTTCGAGTTTGGATATACTAGTGTATAACCTGTGTTGTTGGCACGGTCGCACAGTCTCCTATTTTCCTCCCAGAAAGAAGTGGCTTAATTTTAAATTTGAAGGCAATCCAATCCAAGTGACCAGGTTGAGGAAGGTAAGAAGAAATTGGCTGATCAAGATTCAAAGTTGTGTTATTGGCTTGGTATACCTCCTTCCAGATTGCAAGCTAAGAGAATCTAACATCCATGGTGGAAATCATGATTATCAAACATTATATAGTGTACATTGGTGTTTGATGAGCTCAATCACTTTGAACATAACTATCAAACTTCTTGTAATAGGCCCATCAACATCCTCACCTCCTATCCTAATCCTTCCATTAAAAAGTCCAATTTGTCGGCAATATTTCATAGTCAACAAATCAAACATTTTAAACATCCAAGCTCTCACTAGACCCAACATCTTCATCTATGTCAACCTTTGCACACAACCTCTTTATTATTTCTTTCATGTCAAATGGCATACAACCTTAACTGGTGGCAAAGACAACTCAAAATGTCAAAAAACACAGTCCAAAGTTTGCTCATCTTCTTGTGACCAAATAAAGTGAACTTTGAAATTCAAATAATTTATAGCAACCAGATGATCAGATTAAGCAACTTGGGAGCTCAAATAAATATAGCTACAGCAATTGAATATAGCTACTAAGGTTCCAATTTGGATAACAACTATTTGAAGAGAGTGTGTTGAACAATATGTAACTAGGACACTTTCTATAAATAAATAAATAAATAAATAACATGTCCGACACTTCTCGTGTCGACTCTCACGAATATTTTATCAACACTTCATGCTAGATTATCAACTTTTTCACATATCTTTGAAATATTTCAATTATGTACCAATGTTACTAGCATATATGGCAAATTAGTAGTTCATGAGTAACAATATTGACCGGAAACTAAATGGATACGACTAATAGTTTAAAACTTATTGCTAAAAAAAGTAAATAATACTTGTTAAGAGATTAAGAGAATATTTTCTTTGATATATTCCTTGAAAGAATTACATGTATTTATATACAAACTATTGTATCTATACTAGGAAACTATATCAATTAGAATCTCTAATTGACAGCCTAATTGCCAGCTATATACACACTGTAACACTCCCCCTCAAGCTGGAGCATAAATGTTAATCATGCCCAGCTTGTTACAAAGATAGTCAACCCGAACCCTATTTAAAGCTTTCGTGAAGATGTCCCCTAGTTGTTCTCTAGTTTTCACATATCCTGTAGAAATCGAGCCTTGTTGAATTTTCTCACGAATAAAATGACAATCAATTTCAATGTGCTTAGTCCGTTCATGAAACACAGGATTAGATGCAATATGAAGAGCAGTTTGGTTATCACACCACAATTGCGCTGGTACTGTAGTTTTAAGTCCTACTTCAGTCAAGAGCTGATATATCCACATTATCTCACATACAGACTGTGCCATAGCCCTATATTCAGACTCTGCACTGGATCGTGACACAACGCTTTGCTTCTTACTCTTCCATGAGACCAAATTCCCTCCAACAAAGATACAATAACCTGAAGTGGACCGTCTATCCATTTTGGAACCTGCCCAATCTGCATCTGAAAAACATTCAATATGAGTGTGCCCATGATTGTTGTACATGATACCTCGTCCTGGTGCTCCTTTCAAGTAACACAAAATTTGCTTTAACGCTGCCCAATGATGAATTGTTGGTGATGACATAAACTGACTGACAACACTGACTGAGTATGCAATATCTGGACGAGTCACGGTAAGGTAATTCAACTTCCCAACCAACCGTCGATATCTGCCAGGATCTTCAAATGGTTCCCCCTCTTCTGTAAGGTGTACATTTGGAGTCATTGGAGCACTACAAGGTTTTGCTCCCAATTTTCCTGTCTCAGTTAATAAGTCAAGGACATATTTTCTCTGAGACAGAAATATACCTTGTTTACTCCGAGTGACTTCAACTCCCAAGAAATACTTTAACATCCCCAAATCCTTAGTGTGAAACTGAGTATGAATGAAAGATTTAAGGGATGAGATTCCTCTAGTATCATTTCCAGTAATCACAATGTCATTCACATACACAACTAACAGAATGATACCAGCTGCGGAGCGTTTGTAGAATACAGAATAGTCAGACTTGCTTTTTTTCATACCAAATTTCTCAATAGCCTGACTAAATTTTCCAAACCAAGCACGAAGACTCTGTTTCAAACCATATAAAGATTTGCGAAGACGACAAACTCGCCCTGGCTCCCCCTGAGCAACAAAACCAGGAGGTTGCGCCATATACACCTCCTCCCGAAGATCGCCATGAAGAAAAGCATTCTTGATATCAAGCTGATGTAAAGGCCAATTATGGGAAGCCGCCATGGAAATAAATAACCGAACAGAGGTCAACTTTGCAACAGGAGAGAAAGTGTCAGAGTAATCCACCCCATAGGTTTGAGCATAGCCCTTTGCGACAAGACGGGCTTTCAATCGGGCAACTGACCCATCCAGATTGACCTTAATAGCGAATACCTATTTGCAACCTATAGCCCTTTTGTCTGAAGGTAAATCGACCAAGTCCCAAGTACCATTGTCATCTAAAGCATTCATCTCCTCTATCATTGCATTATGCCAACCAGGATGAGATATGGCTTCACGAACAGTTTTAGGAAGAGAGATAGAATCAAGAGAAGCAATAAAAGAACAAGATGAAGACGACAAGTTATTATAAGAAACAAAGGAAGAAATAGGATAAGCACACTGGCGTTTACCTTTGCGTAGTGCAATAGGAAGATCATCACTCGAGACTGGATCTGATGACGAAGGAGCAGGTGCAGGACATGAATCAATAGGTGGACGCCTGGAGTAAACCTGAATAATAGGAGGCTTGATTGGAGCTGGTTCCGAGATGGGTGCTGGTGCCGAAACAGGTGCTGGTGCCGAGACGGGTGCAGACGGGAAATAAGGCTAACAAATCATCATCCTCCCCCTGGCGAGTGGGAACGGATGAAGACGGGAAATGAGGCGTGTCTTCCAGGAAGGTAGCATCAATTGAGACTAGATATTTATTAAGATTGGGACAATAACACCTATAACCCTTCTGAAGACGAGAATAACCGAGGAAGACACATTTCAAAGACTTGGGATCTAATTTAGTGACATGCTGACGAACATCCCGAACAAAACAAGTGCTACCAAAGATTTTCAGGTCAACAGGAAACAATGGCTTATTGGGAAAAAGGATTTTGTAAGGTATCTCACCATGAAGAACAGAAGATGGCATGCGATTAATGAGAAAACATGCGGTAGACACTGCATCGGCCCAAAAAGGTTTAGGAACATTCATTTGAAATAAGATAGCCCGTGCCGTTTCAAGAAGATGTCTGTTTTTACGTTTGGCCACACCATTTTGGGATGGGGTATCAACACACGAAGTTTCATGAAGGATGACATTCTGAGTCATATAAGACTGAAATAAAGCTTGAGTATATTCTCTGGCGTTATCACTTCGCAAAGTACGAATTGAAACATTAAATTGAGTTTTAATTTCAGCACAAAACGCACAAAACAGATAAAACAACTCAGAACGACTTTTCATTAGATATAACCAAGTTACACGAGAATAATCATCCACAAATGTAACAAAATACCTAAATCCAGGTTTAGACAAAATAGGACAAGGACCCCAAACATCAGAATGAACTAATTCAAAAGGAACACTAGCACGTTTATGGACTCTAGGACTCGAACTAAGGTGATGATGTTTTGCAAACTGACATGACTCACAATTTAATGAAGACACTTTATTATATTGAGGACAAAGCTTTTTGAGTAGAGGGAGAGACGGATGCCCCAACCTGCAATGAGCCTCGAAAGGAGACGTGACACTGGAGCAAGCAATAGAACTCGGTACTGATGTATCAAGGATGTAGAGGCCTCCAGACTCATGTCCTTTACCAATAATCTTCTTCGTCATAAGATCCTGAAATAAACAATGATCAGGATAAAATGAGACAGCAATTAAGTTTACGAGTAAGCTGGCTTACAGAAAGCAAATTAAAGGATAAATCAGGTAAATGTAAGACAGATGACAGAGATAGCGGGGGGGGGGGGGGGGTAGGATTGATGGTGCCAGACCCGCGAACACAAGATGGTGACCCATCGGCTAAAGTGACGGTAGAAGTAGAAGCATAGGATTGAAAAGAAGAAAATAGACTAGAATTACCTGTCATATGATCTGTGGCACCAGAATCAATGACCCACTTGGAGGATGATGAAAGAAGACATACATCGGGTTTACCTGAATCAGCAATAGCGGTGACAGAAGGAGATGAAGACTTTAGTGATTCCTGATACTTTGAGAACCTGGCAAATTCATCAGCAGAGATAAGGACCGATTTGTCAGAGGCATCAGTATTGACCGCAACATGAGCTGAGTGTTTTTGCCGGTTTTTAAATTGTAGCTTTCTACAGTCAAACTTGGTATGGCCCAGCTTACGACAATAGTTGCAAATAATACTTTCAGAATCCGGCGTTCGAGTTTCAAACCCTTGTGAGCTGCCTCCTTTGTGTCCACTGTGATTAGACGGTCTCCCAGGTGCATAGCTGTTATTTCGACTTACCAAAGCACCACTAAGCGGAACAGGTGGAGTAATCTCGGTGCGGAGAACACGACTAAAGACATCGTGTAAAGAGGAGATCTTAGACCCAGAAAGAACTTGTGCCTTAGCAGAATCAAATTCAGGAGAGAGCCCTGCTAGAAAACTCATGATAGCCATTTGCTCCCGTTGGCGTTGTTGAACCTTCACATCAGGGCTAAATGGCAGCAACATATTAAGCTCCTCATACGTTTTCTTAAACGCCATAAAGTAGTTGATAAGTGACTGATCTTGTTTTTCCACACGATAGAATGCTCGGCAAACCTCATACATGCGAGAGAGATTCCCTTTCCTAGAGTACAAAAAGTCAAATAATCCATTTGTTCTTTAACAAATTCACAGTGATTGATCAAGCCAATTACCTCACTATCAATAGAATTCCGAATCTGAAGGAGCAAGTGAGCATCTTCCCTGAGCCAGAGCTGCCGCGAATCCTCAGGAGGATCATTAGTCAAATGGTCATCTTTGTCAATACTTCGTAAATAAAGCCGAACAATCTTACTCCAGTCCAAATAATTCGAACCATTCAACTTATGATCCGTGATTTTAGACATCACAGGAACCACATCAGATACAACCACTGACTTTGTCTTTGCCATAACAGGTCAAATAGGTCCTCCAAAAACAAATTGGACAAATGGGGTTTTCAAAGTCTTGCAAAATCTCCCCCAAATCAAGGGAAATTCAGGGATTAATGGGTTTCGAGCACACAAGACGCAGACACAGAGATCCGCAGATGCAGATAGGCTGGAAAATCCAGAAAAGCAGAAAATCGACCTCGATTGGCGGCCGGAAGGGTCGAACGGCAGTTGGAAGGGTCGATCGACTTCGATCGGTGCCTGGAACGGTCGATCGGCGGCTGGAAGGGTCGATCGACTTCGATCGGCGGCTGGAAGGGTCGAACGTCGCCTGGGAAGATAGATCGACGCCTTTGAGACTTCGATCGGTGGCCTGGGAGTTCGAACTGCGGTGAGACTCAAACTTCAAATTTCAAACTTCGAATATTAAGCCCTAACTTCAAACTTCGAATCTCAATCTCAAACCCTAAGCTCTGATACCATGTTAAGAGATTAAGAGAATACTTTCTTTGATATATTCCTTGAAAGAATTACATGTATTTATATACAAACTATTGTATCTATACTAGGAAACTATATCAATTAGAATCTCTAATTGACAGCCTAATTGCCAGCTATATACACACTGTAACAATACTAAAATGTAGAGGCTTCTAAAATTGTGCGTAAACTACATACTAAGCTCCAAAATTGACAATTAAAGCTAATAGCCCCCAATCTATATTACTATCAAACCATAAACCCCTTCATACAGTAAATCTCGAATTGATACCACGTTGAATGTTTGTAACTCGATCTCACGAAGCACTTGATTCCATAAAGCTCACGTTGAAAAAGAGTATTCTCCCTCTCAATCATCTCAATTGGACAACTTTTCACCTCCAACTCCAATTTCCCAATTTCATGGTTGAGATTTATTGCATCTAATGGTGTGAACTTAAAGTTGTCATTTATGTCTTACCCTCAAGCAATGCACAATAAGAGTGCATCAATTCGATTCCCATACCCAACATTTGAATTGGTTTTTTTTCAATTGTTGATGGTGGTTAGACATGCAATATGGAATAATGAAAACTTAATGGTGATTTCTATAAATATTTATGTAAATAACACAGTTATCGATAGAATGAACTTTGACGAGTTATGATGGGTGTTAATTTAAAAATAAATAAAACTCAATGTTAAAATCTATCATGTCAACGTCACGGGGAATATACTAGTATTATAATAAGCAGTGTAAATTAGGTATTATTGATTTGGAATTTTTCTTGTAAAACATGGGGGACTTCCTTTTCTAACATTTTCCTATTGAAAGAGTAAACATGTGTGCTTTCCTTCTAGCATCATAACAATGTAGAGTGCTCGAATCAAAAGACCCAATCAACAATTGTCTACTTAAAGTGATTATGACCTATGTGTTGTTAACTCACAAATCAAACCAGAGTCTTGTACCACCAATATTATCCCCACTTGACAACCTTCCAAAGTGTAGGGTTTTTTTTTTTTTTTTGCTCAAACCAATGGCCTATCTAACAAATTTGTACCGATGAAGATCAAACCTCTAACTTCTAACATTGTTACTAAAAAAATCTTAGTATCGGAAGAGTTCACAGTTTGGAATCTTCACTTAGACAACTGTGTAAATGTGTGGGATACAAACTTGCACAATCATCACCACTCCATCAATTAGGTGTTTTCTTCCACCTCGTCGAGAATCGAGGTGTCACAATACTCCCACCTTAAAACAATTATAACACATTTAACCACCTCCTTATCAATTAGAACTTAGATTAAAATTTCGAACATATTTAAATATAGATTAACCTAATCAAACTTTATAACACATTTCACGTAATCAACTAGAACATTGCAATCAAGTTTTCTTCTTTCTTATTTTGAAGTAGAGAAATGAAGCAACTACTGTAGTATTAAAAAAAACAAAACGGATTGAAGACGATAGCAAGAGTAGAGGAGGGAAGGGCAAACAGAGAGAGCCCTTGAAGGTTGAAGATGAAAGAAAGATTGTATTATAGAGAGAGACAGATAAAGCAAATGAAAGAGAAAGCGAGAAAATGCCCACGACAGAGAATTGTTATTCTCTATTTATGATTGAGGTTTTCAGTTGTGTATAAGCGTTTTTAATTTCCTCGTATTTTAAGGAAGCTTGTTCCATGGAGCAAAGAATAAAACATGACCATTTACAACGGTTGGGAAAGAAATGACCTCATGCAAGGAACTGTTCCAATGAAACAAAGGAACTGTTCCAATGAAACAAAGGAACTATGCCCGTTTACATAAAGAAATTCTCAATTTCACAGGGTTGTATTTTTTATGAAATTTGGGAAATTAAGGTTGCCAACGATACCCACCACTTTCTTCTTACAATCTCCTTCAAAATTCACTTTTTCTTTTACGTGAAAATCATCTAAAACTTCATCTTCATGATGTGATTTTGCATCTCAACAAAAAAAATTTTAGATAGTCTTGAAATTCAAGTAGAAACATATTTTCCTTCGTAACATTAATAAAGGACCTTTCAATAGATCTAAAGTATAATTCACCTTTTCTTGTCCCATCTCGCCTCACAGTGTGATTTGCTGATGGGCTTTAAGTTCTTTGCGAACAAAGATGATCTTCAACAAGAGTATGTTTTAGGGATCCAACCTTGTGCCAGTGACTTTTCGCAGCATCTTTCAAAAATTTTGATAGAAACAGTGAAAGCAAATAAAAAACCGAATCTTGAATTGACAAAGCTTAATATACTCGATCTCTATATTCTTCAATACTCGACAAAGCTTAAACCTAACTCTACTTGGGCTTTGTTATGGACTCGGCCAATTATTTTAAACGTAAAAGCCTAATAAAAAGAAATTATCTATATTTCCATCAATCGTGGGTGTGGTGCCAATGAGGAATCTTGCGCTCACTTTTTCCTTGTCCATTGGCCTCAAGGGTGTTAGATTTTTTTTTTCCAGCCAAGTTTGGTATTCTTTGGGCCATATGCTGCGCTCCATTATGGAGGTGAAGGAGAGGACCCAAACTCCATGGACAGTACATAGCTTTGTATAGAGTGTCTCCTCGTATAAAATTGGGCATTTGCACAGAATGAACTTCTTGGTGTGCCCTTTGAGAAATTGTGGAGTCTTGGGATAGCTTTGATTTCTCATGTTAATCCCCTTTAGTGTCGATTATATATGTTTGTGATTGGTGTTGGAATGAAATCATTTTGATTTTTCAATAATATAATTATTTTGATCTAATATATTTTTCAACAGTATTGGAAATTCAGTTAATAAGATTGGTGTAGTATTCATGGTAAGATCTTTCCCTATATTACTTACTCAATTCTCATACAATCTTATCATATATTTATATTTTGCTGGAAGCAGCTTTGCTGATACAAAAGAAGGCCGCTACAATCCCAAAATGCATCCCATTGTTCCAGTTCAAAATTGGAGGAAAGGATCTCAGGTAATGGTTTCTAATTTCAGGAATTGAGTTTTATGGAATTCCCTTTACTTTCAGCTATTGCAGAGCAACTGTAGTTTATGTTGGTTCTGATACTACCTTTCATGCAGTGGGTTGTTTTAACCAGGAAGCATGCAGAGGTTGTAGTGAAAGATGATGCAGTTTTCCCTGTGTTTCAACTGCATTGCAGGGTTTGTTAAAATTATTTTGACTGCTGTCAGTTAACCTGGAGATTGCAGTTTTTCTTATGTTGTGTCTTCGTACACTAACTACACTAGTACTTTCAAATTTCATACCCAAATTATATATTTTAACAACTTTCTATATGTATGACTTCATATGATGATATCTGATGCATTTGGTTGTAAATTTATGCAGAGGAAATCGCTTCCTGAGTTTTGGCGAGAACGCCCTCTTGTAAGTTTTTTCTTTTTTCAACTAAGCAATTATATAAATAGAATGAGTCTTTTTTAGACATCATTGTTGAAAAAATTCAAATATCTAAAGGTATCGTAAGAAAGTTGTTATACTTATATTTATGTGTGCAAAATAGTCCAACATAGAGATTGTCTTCGAGATTTTAGCAAAAGCTTTCTAAAGATATCAATACATGTAGATGGCGGGAATCGAAGGCATAAGACACTAGCTTTACTTTCATCTTTATCGTTAAAACGCTTTGAAAATACTTTTTCATTGACAAGTCACTATTGAGACAGCTGAACATACTATTGAGGCTATTGAGAAAGGATGTGTAGAGTGAAAATACTTTACTCGACAGTTTTAACCCTTTGAATGTTGATACACAAGTACTACGATGTGAAAAAAATCATGTGCTCTATCAAAATCAGTAATGCAAAAAATCATCAGTGGATATTGATGGTAGAGATTATTTTACGAATTTATACTCTTAAAATCAATCTTTGTGCAGCCTGCAGATGGGTCCAAGGAGCACAATTGTATACCAGATGAACATTATGTCCAGACCTTATTGGCAGTAAGTGTTTTTTCTACCTTTTTTTAGCATTAGTTATCATTTGGATCCAGGGGTACTTGTCTACATGTATGTTTTGTTATTACACACATGATTGCGGTAGAGAGACACAGATTTTCGTTACTTTGGAAAGAGGAGTTTCTCGTTGGGAACAAGGAAAAGTGAAAAAAGAACGAGATTCAACTAAATGAGAAGTGACTATCTACAAAGAGTGAAATCATAAAAATATTAAAACAATTTTTTTTTCTTCTTATCTTAATTTAGACCTAATAGATTAATATTTTGATTATTTTTTTCAATCAAACAACAATAAATTTAACATGATCTAGAGTGGGAGCCATCTCAGATTAGGGCCAAGTGTTCCAGATCAAGGATCCATAGGGGCGGGGATCCTGAGATGGATATATATTGTTAATTGAGTATAGCCAATATTTATGCCTTTTGTTTCAACAATAGCCTTGATTTCATGACAGTTAGATCTTTAAAATGATGTCAAAAGCTCTGAAGAAGGTACACTTGCATAAACGCAAAGAATTTACTTCATTATTTCCTTAAATTTGGGTGTTCATGATTGTTTTAGCGCTGGAGCTTTTGATCACTTTTAAGTTATTAATGTAATATGGGTATTTTTATTTATAAATTTTAGTTAACATTTAATTGGGTCAGTCCATGTTAAGGCCAAACTAGGAGTACGAGTCCAATTAGAATTATGAATTCAATTCAAGTAGGAGTAAGAGTTTCTATTTTGTTTAGGAAACTAGTTGCTTGTATAGCAAGTTTAGGTCAATTATAAATTAAGGTCATAGTCAAACAGTTTTTTTTGAATTTTGAGAATTTATGAAACTTTGTCTATCAAGCTTCGTTTATGTTTGGTTTGTAAGCTTCTGTTAAACCCATCAGTTTCGGAGCAATAAAATCTTGGAGAAAGATGCCCGCTAAAAGTCAACATTGATTGGGAGAAACCCCCGTGTTTGATGTGTACGAAGGGTATGCGATTATCTACAAGTCATTGCGTTGTGAGGCCGAAACACATCACGAATTTTTTTGTTGATTTTCACGTTAAAACAAAGTCTGAATATCGAAGAAGTTCGCAAAAAAATGGGTGGTTGTAGAAAACAACCCTAATTTTCACAATTTGTTCGAAGCCCCCATGTCTAGGGTTGCTAGAGAAACAAAATTTGCGAATTGCGAGTTGCAATTTGCACAAAATCCCCAAGAGGTTCTTCATTTGAGAATTGAAAAGAAAAATGATGGAAAACTAACCCCACTCAAACCCAACCAAGAAGTGTAGCACTAGATATGAAAGAAAATTGGCGGCAACGTTTTGATTTGATTTTCCATGGTATGAGCAATTATCAAGGAAAAGTCCGAGATCGACTATTAGTGAAACACTTTTCAAAGATGTTCTCAAAGCTCGATGACGAGCTTTTCGAAGTGGGGGAGAATGATGTAATATGAATATTTTTATTTACTAATTTTATTTATTATTTAATTAGATTAGTCCATGTTAAGGCCAACTAGAAGTACGAGTCCAATTAGAATTAGAGATTTAATTCAAGTAGGAGGTAGGGTTTCTATTTTAGATAGAATACTAGTCGGTTGTATAGCAAGCTTAGGTCAATTATAAATTAAGGCCTTTGACTATTGTAATAGACAATTTTTGTTAAATTATGAGAACTAATTGAATTTATAAAACTTTGTCTATCAAGTTCGGTTTCGAAGTGGCGGAGAATGATGTAATATGAATATTTTTATTTACTAATTTTATTTATTATTTAATTGGGTTAGTCCATGTTAAGGCCAACTAAAAGTACGAGTCCAATTAGAATTAGAGATTCAATTCAAGTAGGAGGTAGGGTTTCTATTTTGGTTAGAAAACTAGTTGGTTGTATAGCAAGCTTAGGTCAATTATAAATTAAGGCCTTGACTAATGCAATAGACCATTTTTGTTAAATTTCGAGAATTAATTGAATTTATGAAACTTTGTCTATCAAGTTCGGTTATATTTGGTTTGTAAGCTTCTGCTGAACCTATCACTTCCTTCTTTCTGATCATCTAATTTCCATTCAGCATGAAGGACTTGAGGGAGAAATAACTAGAAGAACACTGACCCATACTTCATGGGATCTATCTGCATCAAATGACCGTCAAAGGCGTGGTTGGCATCCTATGACTTACAAGTTATCAGATACTACTCCTATGCTAATCCAGTCTATAAAGGTAATTATACTCCGTGGTAGTATCTTGCTTTGTTTCTCATACAACTTTACGCATAGATTTCTATCTTCTGAACTTTTTCCCAAAATAAATCCATAACCTCTGGAGTGTATTAGATCAACTCAAACTTTCAAGCATATGAACAGTAATTTTGTTGCTGAGATGGGTTTAAAATTTACAAGTATAGTGAAGAGAGATTCTGCATCTTGGCTATTAGATTAAATGATGAGGTTTGGCTTAGCTGATACATTAATTAGTATGTTCAACCTGTAAGTTAAAACTTTTTTTATGTGTATGTACAGGACATAGATAATGTATATTATGAGACCGAGTACAGAAGAGAGTGGTGCACTAGCAAAGGGAAACCTTCCCATTGCTTCCTCTTTGCACGGAAGTTCACTAGGCCAGCAGCCCTGAGACTCCTTAACATGGTAAGGTTTTAAGCCTTACCTTAACACTTTAGAACTCATACTAAATCTTTGTTTCTTAATGCAATATCTGTGGCAAATTTGAAAATTTTGACGCAATGGTGTGTGAATCCCCCTGTAAGATCGAAAAACTTTTTAAGTTATCTATTTTTTTTGTCTCATGTTGTTCTCTGCTGGACAGTCTGCCATAGGTGCTTCTGAAGATGGGAAGGCACAGTTCTAACTACCAGTCTACCATGGAGGGTGCATGTGCCTTATTAGTAAATACAAGATCAAAATGACTAGGAAAAGCTTGTGTGAGTAAATAATATGTAGCTTTAATTGAAAAGTAAAAGTAAAACAGAGAGAAATAGAAAGGAAGAGAGTTCAGTGTATTTTCATACCATTGTAATACAGAAACAGAAATTAATAAATCAGGTAGGTACGTCGTGTGATGTGAATTTTGAATGACAAGATAATAATTAGCATTTTACATCTCTGTATGAATTTGCCATGGGGTACACCAACACAATGAAATCCATAGATGGCATAAAACTATAAAATGATTGTGTCAGTCATAATGTAAACATATTTGAATATTTTAACACGGTTCGTGCCCAAAGCTGGATGGATATAAGAGACTACTTGTAATCCCAAATCGAGTGAGATGAAGAATACCAAAATTGGAATGTTACAGAATCACCAGTTGATCGATATTCGAAGTTTGACATTATAAAAGCAACCACAGTGGGTTAACTAAAAGGTCCCAGAAATCAGCTTCACATAATACCTGCAAGAACATGGAACTGAGATAGGAATGACGAGTTTTTGCCGAGCTTTTGATATCAATCATTAAGCTTATAACTTATCAAATGCTAAACCAAACCTAATACTTCATGGTTTTAGTAGTGTGCTTTGATTGTTGGCCTATGGAGTGTGCCTTGTGGAATATGAAGAAGATACAAGGTAGATGATTAAACATTTCGATTTTGGCCAACTCCTAGATTTGGTTCTTGAATATTTGACATTGTAGATATGAAACTTTATCAGAAAAAAAACGCATTGTAGATGTGAAAGAAGCCTTGAAATCAAGCTCAAGATCTTCATCACCACCCCCATTTGCTCAACATGAAAAATGCAGTACAACCATTATAATGTCTGATGCATGCCAAACACATAC
The DNA here is from genome assembly GCA_963556465.1 of Berberis vulgaris. NCBI lineage: Eukaryota > Viridiplantae > Streptophyta > Magnoliopsida > Ranunculales > Berberidaceae > Berberis > Berberis vulgaris. The sequence continues at coordinate 49,423,922 of OY747132.1, forward strand.
ACAACACAACAAGACAATAGAAACATTATTTTTCTTGCATGTCCAATTCCAATTCCTTTAAGCTAGGCGCCCACTTGAAGAAGAGTGGTCTGGTCTGTGGTCACCGCTTGCCAACTCTCTCTATTGAGTATTGATTTGACATCCATTTGGAAGTGGCCTGCTTGGTTTTTTACTGCTTTGGAGTTGGACATAATCATTTCTTTAGCATCAGTTACGGATTAGTGCTACTACTAATCTTAGGATCTTGGGATTCAAAGCAATAGATAACAATCAAAGAAAAATCTAGACAAAGGTAAGCAATCAAACCAATGCAATAAGCAAAAGAAATTGGAAAATAAAGGACACAAGAATCAAGAATTTAATGTGGTTCGGCCAAACCTACCTACGTTCACGGAGCGCGCCACAATCTACTATGAATCTAAGAATCAGGGTTTACAATCACCAATGAAGCCTCACTCAATCTCTAGGTCTACACAAACCTCCCACAAAAAATCTATATATAGATTCATGCAATGAAGCCATGTGCTCTCTTACAAGGAAAAACTTTATATTGTCTCCTACAAGGAAACTTTCTATTGTATCATAAAAGGAAACTTCATATTCTCTCATACAAGGAAACTAAAATATATTCAGACTTCACAAATCTCAACAATCTCCTACTTGAAGATTGAATCAAAACAGCAAACCAATCTAGATCATAGTGTTGCGCTCATCCTGGTCTTCTTAAGCTGAAAGATCAACTGAGGTTGAACCTCAGTTTTCAACTGTCACTGCCTTTGTCAACATATATGTTGGATTTCTACTACCCTGGATCTTCTCAGTAGGGCTGAACAAAAAACCGATCAAACCGACCGAACCGATCAAAACCGAACCGATTGGTTCGGTTTAAATTCGGTTCGGATCGGTTTCGGTTTTAAAAAATGCAAAACCGAAGTGGTCGGTTCGGTTTTCGGTTTCTATGTGATTTTAACCGACCAAACCGAACCGAACCGAATATTTAAACATATTATATTATTTATATATAAAATATATTTTATTTTTATATATAAATAATATAATATGTTTAAATATTCGGTTCGGTTCGGTTTTGGTTCGATTTTAGTCGGTTCGGCTCGGTTACGGTTTGCATAAATTAGAATCGGTTCGGTTTCGGATCGGTTTTGTTAATGGTCGGTTCGGTTTCGGTTTGAAAATTTTAAAACCGACCTAAGTCGGTTCGGTTCACGGTTTAGGTGAAAAACCGAACCGTCGGTTCGGTTTTCAGCCCTACTTCTCAGGTTTCAAGATCCCATCTTCTACAACATATATGATGAAATGGTAATGAGTACCTATGTGCATAGTTCTCCGATCAAATGTAGAGTTCTTGTCAAGAGAAATTGCACTCTGACTGTCACTGTAGAAAACACTCATCTCCCACTTTAAATCCAATTCTCCTAACAAACCCTGCAACCAAATCATCTCTTTGATTGCCTCAGTAATGGCAACATTTTCAGAATCTGTAGTAGAAAAAGCCATCAGCTTCTAGCCTTCTACAACTGAAAAGCCTAACTAACTATTGTATTACCCCACCCATGTGGCCGGTTGAACGCCCACCCCCTCCTATGTTCTGTGATTTTTTTACGTAATCATTAATGACATGTAAAAAAATGCCGTGAAGTATTTTTAACGACATGCAATTTCAGCGACATTCATTGCACGGCGTAATGCAATTCCAGATACCATAACCACAACATGCAGTAAATGTCGTTGTAAGAAATTACATAACATTCAACGATGTGCCTTGCTTGTTGTCAAATGTCTTTTTTTTTCTCAGTCACAACAGATGAAAGACTTAAGCTTACATGGACCGCGAAGTTTTGCTTAAAAGATTGGAACTCACAAGATTCGCTGCGCTTGGGCAAAAAACCTGATTCTGTATATTTTTCAAATTTTTTAGTTTGAACATTTTTCAACTTTTTTCAATTTCTATGGTTTATATATTCTCTAACAAATTGCTTTTATCACAAAAATGTCATTTCGATGTTGGTCGAGTAAAAGAATCAACTTTGGATGTTATGAAATATGGATGTTTGAAGAAAATGTCAAAAAAATGTGTTTTTGCAATAAAATCAAATTGTTAGGAGTGTATGTAAACCACATAAATTGAAAAAACTTAAAAAAAATTAATAATTAAACACAAGTTGAAAAATTGGACATAATCAGGTTTTCTGTCCAAACGCAGCAGATCCTGTGAATTTATTAATCGAATTTGCAGGATCCGCTGCATTTAGACAGAAACCCTGACTCTGTCCAATTTTTCAAGCAAACGCAGTGTTCCATGTGAGCCTAAGTCTTCAATTTTCAGAATCCGCTGCGATTGAGAGAGAAAAAAAATAGAGACATTCAACGACGTTAATGTTATGTATTTCTTATAGTGACATTCATTGCACATCGTGGTTATGAGATTGTATTACGTCTGCAATGCATGTCGTTGAAATTTCTATATATATATATATAGCAAGAAGCCCCAAATCCTTGATTTGGCCAGGAAACACTGCATTGCTTTGGGCCCAGGAAGCGAAGGGAATGAGCTTGGAATACGGGGTTTCATCAATTGTTCCAATTTCTAGAGAGCTCTATTAAGGGAAATCAAGTTGAGGCCAAACAGGGTTTCATCAATTGTCTCAACTCCACTTCCCTTTCACTGTTTTCAGCTTTCTATCGAATATAGTTATAAAATGCATAAACAATATTTCTGCGCGCATTGCTACTTTTCATGCTCCTATAGTATTTCAAAAGCTACACGGTGACCTCGAAGCGCAGCTGCCCCCAAGCATTTCATTTAAGACCTCACAACCAGCCATTGAATCTACTTGTAGCGGTAAGCGATGGTCTTCTTTCTGTGATGCTCATTAGTCGCCCACCTATAGAAAGGCTTGTTGGAAATTTTCGGTTGGGTTGGCATGTCTATTCATTTCACGTCGTTAAAAGTATTTCACGACATTTTTTGCACGCCGTTAATGATTACGAAAAAAAATAATTTAAAATTTTTTTAAACAAAAGAGGAGAGTTTAGGGTCATTTTGATTGATGGGGTTTTGGTTGAGAAGAAAAGAAATAAAAGATAAGAAAAAGGAGAAGGAGGGAGGAAAATAAAAGGAAGAAAGAAGAAGAATAATAAACATAGATGAAGAGGAAGAGAGATGCGACTGGCGGTAGCAGTGGTGGGGTGAGGTGATGGAGTTGTTCGTGATGGAGAATAGAGGATAAGAGAGGGAAGGGGGAGCAGTGACTGAGAAAGGGTTTATAATGGTGGTGTCCTTCAGTGCATTAAAAAAGGCGGTGGTGTGTTTCAGTAGAAGTGGTGGTGTCAAGAAGCAAGAGCCTTTTTTAATTTGGAAAAAGCTAGTAGCTGGGGAATTATGGGTCAACCCAAGCCCAATCGCCGGCAATATACGAGTGCCCATCAAATTAACACATGTTCTAAAAAAAGTTGGTTGATTTGTCTTAGTCACATTAACCTCCTGTCAAGGGTGACGATCTTGCTCTCAAACCTCGTTCCAGCTATTTAAAGGTGAATCCTTCTCAAATCGCTGCCCTGTGATTCATCAGACTCCACTCTTAAAATTTTGGATCCCCACACTGACCATTTTGTTGCCGATTGTTCACAAATTCCACTATCTGATTGACATAACCTCACCTCAAAATTTTGAGTCCTTGTTTAAATACTTTGTTTTGAAAATTTTTAATTATTATTGAATCTTATTAAATGGTCCATGCAATAGTTTTTCCATTTTCATATTGAGATAAAATTAATCAAAGTTAAAAATTAACTATTTTAAGCTTCTCTTTTGAATCTCAAGTTATTACTTGAAAAGTATGAGAATAAAATTATAAAAATATATTGCATATATAGACACTCTCAGACACATTGAACATTAACAAAATTTGAAGTTAAGTACTTTGATGCTCGCGCTATTGCTCCCATACCCGCTCCTGCCTCACGCTCTCTGATATGGTTAAGCATTTAAGGGTATTTGTTTGTCTTGCTAATTAATACCTAACCCAATAGTTTAATTTTCTCAAAAATCATAAAATGGCATTAGACTGTGAATAAAAGTCATTTTTGTTGGGCTCCATTTACACATCCTAAACCAAACACATGCATTGAAAGAAACCATTATACAAGTAACATTCTTCGATGGTACTTCCCCTGGAAAAACGTGAAATTCTTCTAACCCTTTATAAAGCGATCTCCAAAATCTTTGCCATCCATCTTAAACCTTTGCTTGATAGCATTATTTCTCCTAACCGATGAGCCTTTATCAAGGGTCGCTCAATAGCGGATAATGTCAATCTTGCTCATGAAATGTTCTATCAAATGAAACATTTTCGTAGGAAAAAACAAGGTTGGATGACGATCAAAATCGATATGGTCAAAGCCTATGACAGGGTTGAATGGTCTTTTCTGGCTCTAGTGCTTAAGCAACTTGGGTTTGCAGAAGGATGGATTGAAATGATCAATCAATGTGTTTTCACTACCTCTCTCTAAGTCATTTTCAATGGCTTCCCTACTTCCTATTAAACCTTCAAGGGGTATTCACCAAGGCGACCCCATTTCTCCGTACCTTTTTATGTTGATAGTTGAAGCACTCTCACGCCTTCTCAATAAGGCTGAAACAACGCAAACTTCAAGGTATCAAAATTCGGAGACATTCTCCCTCGATCAGTCATTTGCTCTATGCGGATGATCTAATGTTTTTCTGCATAGCCTCTTTAGCTTAAGCACATTCAATTAAAGATATTCTACAACAGTATTGTCTAGCGTCAGGTCAGAAAGTCAATTATGACAAATCCTATATCTATTATAGTTCCAACGTGCACCCAAAACATGCTAAAATGATTAGTAGGATTTTGGGCACTAGGAGCTATAATCTTAAAGACAAGTATCTTGGCTCTCTCCTTCTGTTTTCTAAGAAGAAAGCTACGGACTTTCAATTCCTTATCGACAAAGTCAATGCTAAACTCTCTTCTTGGAAAGCCAAAATCCTTTCTCAAGCGGGTCGAACTATGATGATTAAATCAGTCCTCAACTCGATCCCCATTTACACTATGCAAACTTTCTTGCTGCTTTACTCCGTCTCAACCAACTTGGACCACCTAGCTAGGTATTTCTGGTGGAATGGGGCGACAGATAGTAAGATCAAACATCTTTGTAATTAGGATGGGGTTTGTTTGCCTCGTATTCTCGGGGGTCTCAATATTCCTCCTTATAGGATTAGAAATTTTTCCTTATTGGCAAAAAACATTTGGAATGCCCTTTCCTATCCTCAACACCACCAAACTAGCCAATTCAAAGCGTTTTATTTCTGAAATAAAAGTCTTTTCCGTTAGGAAAATCCCCCTCCTTGGCGTCCTTCGCTTGGAGCGGGAACCTAACGGCCCTTCTAAAAATGAAACACTTTCTATTATGGCAACTCATGTATGGTAAACAAATCAATATCTGGCTGGACTGTTGGGTCAAACTAGATATTGTTCTTGCAGATTGTGTCTCTGACTCTACCGATCCCAGTCTTCCTCGTGCTATCCAGAACCTTTGGACCTCTACTCCTGGAGGTTCAATCCATTGGAACTCGGATATTATCAACTCATTTTTTTCGAGTCCGGTGACTAGAGATATTCACGACATTTTAATCGGGCCCAAACTTCTCTGGACTTTTGACAAAAAAAGGTTTTTCTCGGTTAAAAGTGTAACGCGGACTTTCAAAATGGGTTATTTGGAAAACTCTACTTCCATTCCCCCCCCCCCCCCCCCCCTCTCCCCACCTGTTTTGGCCCTAAACTGTTGAGATCCATTTGGAGAATCAAAGCCCCTCCAAGTTCTCAATTTCTCTTCTGAAGATTAGCCAGAATTTGTTTCCCACGAGGGCCAATTTAGTTAGAATCCATATCCTCATTGAGGACAGGTGCAGCTTTTGTCATGCCCAGCAGGAAGATGTGCTCCATCTTTTCTTTTTTTGCCTTATAATTTTTCGATTCTGACTGCTTTCTCCTCTCCCTATTAACTGGGTTGCACCAGATCTCCACATTCATTCTATTTTGAAATTTTTTGAATTCATATAGGACTCTGCCAAAGCTCATGTAATGAATTCTGATGAGATTTTGTCTCAGTTTACAGCCATTATAGTGACGATCTGGTATTTGCGTAATCAAACTATTTTTAACAATACCAAAATCTCCCCAATGAGCTTTGTTTCCCGTTGTAATAATCTTTGGAAGAGAGGATAAGAGAGGGAGAAGGGGGAGAAGAGGGGAGCATTGACTGGGAAAGAGTTTATAATGGTGGTGTCCTTCAGCATACTAAAAATGGGTGGTGGTGTGTTTCAGTAGAAGTGGTGGTGCAAGAAGCAGGAGCCTTTTTTTTTTGGAAAAAGCTAGTAGCTGGGGAATTATGGGTCAACCCAAACCCAATCGCCGACAATATACGAGTGCCCATCAAATTAACCCATGTTCTAAAAAAAATTGGTTGAACTTGGGTTAGTTTGGTCTTAGTCACATAAACCTCCTGTCAGGGTGAGAGTCTTGCTCTCAAACCTCGTTTCAGCTATTTGAAGGCGGATTCTTCTCAAATCGCTGCCCTGTGATTCATCAGACTCCACTCTCAAAATTTTGGATCCCCACTCTGACCATTTTGCAGCCGATTGTTCACAAATTCCGCTATCTAATTTACATAACCTCACTTCAAAATTTTGAGTCCTTGTTTAAATACTTTGGTTTAAATTTTTTTTTAATGATTATCGTATCTTATTAAACGATCCATGCGATAGTTTTTCCGTTTTCATATTGAGATAAAATTAATCAAAATTAAAAATTAACTATTTTCCTTATGAATATTGTTAATATTAAATAATTAATAATTAATTTTGTTGATTTGATATAAATTATTTTTTTGTGAAACTCAAATTAATACTTTAAAAGTAGGAGAATAAAATTATAAAAATATATTGCATATATAGACGCTCTCGGACACTTTGAACATTAACAAAATTTGAAGTTAAGTACTTTGACGCTCGCGCTCTTGCTCCCATACCCGCTCCTGCCTCACGCTCTCTGGTATGGTTAAGCATTTAAGGGTATTTGTTTGTCTTGCTAATGAATACCTAACCCAATTTTTTATTGAGGTTTAATTTTCTCAAAAATCATAAAATGGCATTAGACTGTGAGTAAAAGTCATTTTTGTTGGGCTCCATTGGCACATCCTAAACCAAACACATGCATTGAAAGAAATCATTATACAAGTAACATGTTTCGATGGTTACTTATTCCCCTGCAAAAACGTGAAATTCTTCTAAACCAACCATGCACAGTTCTCTAATGATTCCACCATACATTTTCTTATTTTCATATGTGGGGTCTAATAAGTGGAATTCTGTTTGCTTTCAATCCAATTTTTTCACAGTACATCATGATATCCACATAAATGATGATCTAAGGTGCATGTAGCTATAGGTAGAGGAAACCAAATTAATATATAATACATTAACTGTCCAAAGCAATTAAAGATGCCGGACCTAATGTTCTTTCTTTTACAAAAAGCTTGTCGTAGTACTCTGCAAGAATTCAAAGTGTAACAGCTTGTTGAATTAACCCCTTTATGTTCTCACTTTATTGTAAAGCTTTTCTTCTCCATTAAACTAGTTTATAATTAACAAAGAAACAATCAAATATGTTTAGGCTATCATATCAGCTAGAGAGCGTGTTGATGTGGTCTACATAGACAACATTCTCTTCTTTCTACGACTTTATTTTGATGACTTTAGCTCCTTTTTTGTTCAGGATTTCAAGGAAGGAAGAGTACTAAAAAGGTCATGCTTGGCTCTTCTCTACTCTTCTTGTTGCATATCATTTAGGATCATCAAATACACTGATATTTAGTCAAAATCGAATCTCTTCTTTTCTATCTCCTATCTCCTATCTCCATTTTCGTGTATCACGTACGTTTTATGTTTTCTACACTTGTTAAAGAATTTTGTGGTAATTGTTAAATTCAATTAGTTAGTTGAATGGTATAGTAAATCATCCTCGCGGAGTTAGAGCATCTCCAATGGGAGAATTGCTTTGGTGGTTTGATTTTGTGTAATGGAATTGCTTTGGTGGTTTAGAAGGACTCCAATGTAGGAGGACCTCAAACTGCAAAACTTTTCCATTTTGAGACCCCTCCTCATCCCATTAAAAATCAATGTCACTGCGGGTTTTAAGTCAAATATTGAATTTGAGGGTTGATTAAAAGTTTTTGAGTTACTGGGACGTCTGCAATTTTTTTTTTTTTTTTTTTTTTAATAAAGCAAGTCCTTCCTTGGGTTTTTTCTTCCTTGTGTTGGATGATGATACTGGGGATGATCAATACTAAAGTAACGACAAGGTGTTAGACTAAATATAATGTAACTGCATTGGACAATAACACAACATTTTAAAAAAAAAACAATGAGCAAAAATATCCATTAAAAAGTACAACTTTATAAAGGAGATAAAGTCATCAAAATAAACCCATGAATGTCATAATTATCCATTTTGGTCAGTTTAACAAGCACTTGATATTGAGTTGTGTACGGTTTTTTGAGCTCAAAGCACTTGCAATCAAACCAAAACCATGTCAACGAGAATGAAAGGATCCTCCTCCTATATATGCTTAGGTAGCTTTAAAAGTAAGTTGCTTTGTTTACAAAACAACTCGACATAAATCTTGAAATTCTTAACAACCTTGATCACTTGTAGCTTTCAGTGCAGTCGCCAACAAAACTTACACAAATCGTCTCCTTCAAACTGGACTAGACATGCCCAAGTTTCCTTCTATATAGAGATGGCCTCTAACTCACTCACCCCAAACATTCATGACCTATCACCATCATCACTTCCCCCCTTTTAGCCTTTAGTAGATTTCAAGCTACATTCATCTACAACAACTTTCTACCTTGTTTTTCTTCTTCTTCTATATATTAAGTACATAGGATATTGTCTTGATATATAGTATTGTTCTTCCCACATTAAAATAAAAGATGCACATAAAAACTTAATATAAAAGAAAACTTTGGATGTGCTTTTCACAAATTTGGTGCTAAGGTGAATTAGAATAACTGATGTCATAGAGCATTGTGTGATTTATTTATTTATTTGTTTATTTTTTTGATAAAGCACCCTGGCATATATAAATAGAAATCATGTTTACAATACTTTGGCATGCTGTGATTAGGTTCAACGATTACCTACTTTGGCATTGAATTTGGACTATTCATGTATTTTGGAAGTATTAGTTTAATTAATGTTTAGCTAAGTTATATCTTTTTCTTTTTCCAATTGATGATTTTATCTTGTAAATATCATCCCAGGCCACTTTTCTTACATGTAGTCTCCCTTTCAACAAGCAATAATGGCATGGCACGCATTGCAGCCTTTCTAACCAATAGTAATCAATACAATTTCTCTATATTTTTCACTGCTCCCACTGTCCCACATGCATGCATTTTACTTTGGAGTTTATTATGCTAGTGTACCAGCCATACACTTTCTACATAAGGATACAGTGTGACATTCTGGTCTTTGGATTGTGTATTCTGTACTCTCCAAATAAGTCGTTAAGTTATCAAATATGAAAATAATTATTGCTTACCAAAATATTGATTAATTATATTTTTTTCATTATCATCAATCTACTATTATAATTAATTTATACGCATCATCATTATAATATACTATTATATTCTGTTTGCTGAGGCTTTGCTGTTTGCTGAGGCTTTGCTCATTGTCAATTTGATTGTCCTAATTATCCTAGAACTTTGTCCATATGTAAGATTAGGTTAAACAGTCTTATAAGAGAAAAAAAAAAATGGGGCATTCTTGAAAAACCAGTCTTGAGATGGGCATTTAGCAATTTGGCGAATGTGGATGGGAGGGTCATTTTTGGGTTTTGGTGAATGGGAACCGGCAATTTTGAAATTTTGCGAGGGACGGGCAATTTCATAATTTAGCGAATGGGATGGAAATTTCAGTGGAAAGCATGCACATACAGATTGGTTTTTGAATTGGAGGGCTTTTTGGGATTGGCTTTTGAATTTGAGGACCTTTTCAAAATTTCATAAAAATTTGGAGGGTTTTTTGGGCTTTTTTAGGTTACGCCACATAGTAGCAGCCTTTCACTATTTGAGGGCGTTTTCGACTATTCAAGAATGGTTCAAGAACAAAATAGTCATACATAAAGATGTTAGAAGCAAGAAATGAAATCTTGAGATTTGGGGGTGTATGCTCAAGTTTCCAAAAAGAGCAGTCATAGTAATGCTACAACCGAAGGGCTTTGAGCAAATGAAACAGTGGTATGTTGAGTGAGTGGTACAGAGAGAAATTGGTAGGGTGAAAATAGTGGTAGGGGAATAAATGATAGGCGTGGGGTGGGAATTGCAATTGCAATTGCATTATTGAAATTTCAATTGAGCGAGGGCAGTTTCGAGATTTTCGATGGCAGGCGGCACGTCGTGAATTGCAATTATAGATACAGATGTAGGCCCCTGCTAAATAACACAACCAATGCCTTTTTTTTCTTCGAATCTATTGAAAGACACCAACACTATATAGCAAAAAAAAAGTTTTTCTTTTCTTTTCTCCCAGTTCCAGCGATTCCTTCTCTCCCACTCGCACGAAAACTCCTCATCTCCATCTCTCTTCTCCTTCTCCTCCCAATTTCGTAGGAAAACTAACAGCTGGCCGTCGTCTTCATCCTCTCTTACTCGTCTTCATCCCCCTCCTCTCTCTACTGCTTCATTTGCTCTCTCATACTAGAAAACACCTCTTCCTCCATGCTTAATTTTTCATTGGTTGTCTTCCATTCCAAGCTCGCCAGACGACCTCAACACCAACTTTTCTCCCTCTCTTCTACGTCTTTGTTGTTTGTCTCTCTCTTCATTTTCCCTTGTTAGGGTTTTGGTGAAGTTTGTATCTAGAAATGGATGAGTTTAGTGAAAATGATGATAGAAAGCTTCAAAATGATAATGTTGCAGTTGAGAGTCAGCATTACACTCCATTTATAAATGTGAACGAATAATATGAACATTTTCAAGGCGAAGAACGTCCCACTCAACTCGAGGTACACTCTCAACTTGAGATGAGCTCGCATGGGTATCTTGTTAGTTGTTGTCATTATCGTAATATTATGTTTAATTTTCTTTTTGGTTTATTTGAAGCAACATTGTTCTTTTTAGGGTTAGTTGTTAATTTTGAACCCTAAAACTTGCTTATTTTTAGGGTTAGTTTGATCGTTGTTGTTGTTGTTGTTGATTGTTGTTATTTTGTGCACAAAATGTCATCGTCGATTTCAAGATAGCTTCACATAATCTAGAGGACCTGGAGACACTTAAAGCATATTTGAAAGATACGAACCTTCTAGAGGTAAACTTTGTTTGCCTTACTTAATATATGAATAACATTTATTTTAATTTACATAATATAGAAGGATGATGATGATGCTGAAGCGAATGATGAGCGAGCACTATAAAATTTGGAGTAAATAATCTCATATAAAATTTGAGGGTTAGATTGGCTCGTCAACTCCATTTTTTTTTATATAAAATTGTATTAGAATCTTATTATGCCGCACAATTCATATCTAGTTACTTTAAACTTAATCTTAATTATATTATATTTAATTATATATTCTAGTTATTACACTCATTTGTCTTTGTTATGATTGTAGACAAAGTGACCTTATGGCTTAAAATAAGACTGTAATGCACTTGTACATTTTTCTCTAGTTGTACTTATTAGATAGATGCACGGTACTAAATTACAATTAATATTTAATGATTTTTATATCTACTTGTAGATGTTATTTAGAGTTTGTTATTAAATTATCAACTTAGGGTAGCAAGACTTTCTAGCTTCGCCTTAGATAATTACCATTACCGATCAATAACCTTTTGCCATTTCGTCCCCTCTTAACTACATTCCTTGGTCCGCCACTGTTTGTGGATTGGATGTATTCTCAGCCTAGCCTATGCAAAGACATCCATGGATGCACTAATTAGACAACTGAATTTTGGCTCCTTGTTTGAGACGAGGCTCTAATTCTTTGCAAATAGAGGCCAATATTCTTGAATACTTTCCCCCATTTTATTTGTTTAAGAAATATGGTGATTGCAAAAAGGGACTAGTATTGTGTTGTAGTGGCAAACATCATTCATTGCCACAACCCTATTATGAGTTCCTACCGCTACCAGAGCTCTCACACACGCTATGAGTGTTCACAATATATCTGAAAAGTCAGCATATTTCTATATTGTATTGGATTATTTATTTTCTTATTTAATTATTTACTTTGGTATTCTCTCGTCTCTAATCAAATAACTTGTAGCATCATCAAAACATATATAGGAATTCAATGGTTCAAAATCCGTCATGTAGTGTCTGCACATTTGGAGAGTACGACTCACAAAACTTTCCACAAAAGTCCCCAATTTTAGGTATTTCCATTTCTTATTTTCTTTTTCTTAACAGCCCCATCGTCTACCATCCAAATATGATAGAGGCTGATTTTTTTGCATTTGAAAGCTAATTAACCTATGGTGGTTAGCGCACAACATATGGACTCTCAAGGGCATGCCACGTTTTACGCATATCTCAAGAGGAGTTTTTCGAATTGATTTGGAACTTTAAGACAATACAATAAAGTGTCTCTATATTATAATGTTGGGACCAAATTAATTTTATTACTACTAGTCATTGAACGCACACGTGCATACGTTACAATTGAATGGAAAATAATTAGGTTAATTAAGAAAAAAATTACGGTGTATTCGGATGAGATTTTATTATACATTATTTGTACATATTTTTGTGTAATATTTAAATACAATAATGACAAATAAAAAATTTAATTTAAAACTTAATTACAATCTTTAATAATAATTGATGATACATAAAAATGGTCACACCCTTGAGCCGTATACGTATCATGATGATCTTGAGGAACCACGGGTTCAAGCAACAGCCCAATACGGATCCAGCCCGAGCGATTCTCAGCCCACCAGGCAAGCCCGTACTCTCACAGTACACTAGGCCCACACGTCTCACAGCTATCCATGATACCCGTAAGTCCTTCTTAGGCAAGTATCTCGAGGATCTGATTTGGACGGGCAACCACAACTGCTCTTTGCTTCCAACTAGGAAGCAAACACCAGAGTATCTTCCACACAGGGAAACTCCCCTCCACGGAATGCTCTCGGATTGGGAACTATCTCTCGTGTATCTAGGAGCAATGGAGCACAGAGCTAACATAGAACTTTCCTCCTACAGCACGACTCCTAATTAGATAGGGGTATCCACAAAGATTTCCTCCCTAATTTAAGCCTACGATGGACTGGTTAACCCAGGACTCCTTGCACTATAAATAAGACATGAGGTTGGTAAGCTAAGGTACGCTACAAATTTCTTGTTACAGCATCACACATTCCTAATAACCTTGTCTGACTTTAGCATTGGAGTGTCATCGGCCACCCCACGGTGGTTCGTGGCTCGCGTGTGCTACTTGTGCAGGTCAAACAAGTCATTAGGAACATGTCAGAGCAGAGAGCAAAAAACGATTGCTGCAATAATAATAATAATAATAATAATAATAATAATAATAATAATAATAATAATAATAATAATAATAATAATATAGTATAATATTTAATTATATACATATAAAAATATTTTAAATGAAAAAAAAAAAGTTTCATTTGCTATTATTATAATATTACCAGATAAAGTTCCTTCTATTTTTGGAGTTTTTTTCCCACTTCAAATGGTTAGAAAAAATATATCATTTTCTAACCCATATATCTTAGAATACCAACAGAATTAAATTAATTGAGTCAATAAGCCTTCATGGCTTAAGTGGCTTCGCTAAAAGGCAATAGTTTTACTATTTCAGTGAAATTACTTTTATATCCCTAACTAATTCACTTTGTACCATTTACCAGGGTCGGAGCCATGATTTCAGACAAAGGGGGGCAAACGGTCCTATACAACTATTCAACCATACAAACAATATACATGGCATGATTAATTCAATTGTAGCTAGCTAATTAAGAGCTTATTTGACTTGGATAAAAGAGAAGCAGACATGGTGGTATAAGATGAGAGCTGGCAAGGAGCAAACCTCTGGTTCTCTTTTTGGATTTTTGGTTTTGAGGCAGCGGGATGGTATAATCCAAGTCCAAGGACTGGTAGCAGCAGTAGCCTAGGTAGTGTCTCTTCTATGGACTGGACTGGATGGATTCAAGTGAATTTGTCGACCGACAATTTTATTTTTTGGAATCCTCCTTCTTCTTCTCCTCTTGCTTTATCTGTTTGTCTGTATCTTCTTCTCTCAAACTCACTCATGAGTCAGAGCCTCCGAGGATAACACTTACACAACCAACCCACTATCCTTTATCTTATTATTCTATTGTTTGTCTTCTCGGAAGGGAAATATATGTGTGTGTATTGAGAAAGAGTTTTCTCCTTTTGGGCTAGCTCAGGCAAAGCAGATAAACAACATCTTACTTGAATCGACCTACGACCACTGTGTTTTCCCAATCGCCCCAAACCCAACCCCAAATGATTGCTTTTGATTTTGAGAGATTAGAGAGAAATCAAAGCAGATCCAACCCCCCAATTAATTTAATCTGTTAACTAATCTTTTATCACTCTGACCACCATAGGCTAGCTGAGTCTAAGGTAAAAAAAACCTAATTCTTTCTTTCTTTTTCTTTATTTTAAACAAAACAAAATAAAACCAATGGTGATGACGATGTATAATTTCATTCCTCGGTCCTCAAACCAATTAAAATTTTTAATATGAATATGATCACATGCATTCCAAAACAAACCTCTTTTCTGGTCTCTTTGTTGCTATCTGTGTGTGAGAATTTAAAAAAATAAAATAAAATGGAGTGGGATTGGGATTGGTGAGGGTGGAGTTTCAAATAAAGAAAAAATTTGTTGTTTTAATTTTTAGTAGAGTCAGGAGTCAAGATTGCATACAAAGGAGGGAAACATGAAATATTAAAAGGGGCAATGTAAAAAAATATGAATAACTTAGTGGGATATTTTAAAAAGATAGGGGGGGGGGGGGGCGGGGGGGGGGGGACCACCTTACCTAACACATATATTTGCCTCTGCCCTTTACTATTAGCCAATATCCAACTAAATAACGAAGGGTATTTTGAACATTTTATCATGGTATATTTATAACTCCACTATTCATGAGGCCTAGCCTCTTTATGATTAGTAGAAACAATAGCTTATTACTTAATATAGATGTAGTTACAAAAGTTACTTTTCTTAACTTGATTATCATCAATAAAAGTTATATGGATACAAAATACTGCATTAATAGTGGATCATGTGAATTTTTAGAAATTGACATTGAAAAATGAGAGATGTCTAGTCTCAAATAGCTAGTGCATGTAGTGGCTAGGAAGTTGTAAACATGCTCGAGAAGGTATAACATTTTTTCTTCAACAACAAGGTGTCCTAATTGTTGACGATTGAGTTATCATATATCCAAAAGCTCAAAGACGTGGCAACAACTTTAAAGAATAAATCATTGTCTCAGAAAACTTTAGATAAATTATTATTTCTAAACTTTGGTTACATTGCATATTTTTGCTCTTGTTGACAATTAGTGCTACTAGGGTGTCAACGCGCTCTACGTGTACGGATATTCAATATTTTTTAATTTTATTACAATAATTTAATAATAAGAAATATTTATTATTGAATTTCTAAACAAAATAATTATATATAATTTTATGGGCCTATATATAGTTTATTAAAAAAAAATAGGGTTATTTCCCATTTGGCACACATTCATTTATGGCTATTCCTATTTGACCCCATTAATTTTTGTATCCAAGTCTAACACCCATGACTGTGAGTTCAACTACATTGACTAACAAACTCCATCAAAATTTTTCAAAAATACCAACTTACCCTTTGCACATGTTTTATTTATATAAAAAAAAAAACTTAATCTTCTTCCCCTTCTCCTCTCTTTCGCAGCTTTGTCGCCACCCTCCTCCCCATTTTTCCTCTTTTGTTTTGAACAAAACTTTTTCTCTCGACACACTAATCAATCGATGAAGATTCGATGGGGAGTCAAAATCTTCATTGGGCACAGGGGACGACAAAGTTCATGTTGTGATTTCGGAGGAACATGGATGGGTTTTTATTGGTATTTATGATGGATATAATGGTCCTGATGCTCTGGATTTTCTCCTGTTGAATCTCTACCCTGATGTGGAGAAGGAGCTCAAGGGATTGTTATGAGATGACAAGTGTGATGATTCAACCACAACAATAGTCACGAATTCTAATTCGGAAAAGAGAGTTTCGTTCAAAGTGATAGCCCAAGAGCATTGGAGTAGAGGTCTCGGTGCGTAAAACTGGAGAACTATCCGTGTTCAAGTGGTAATTTGAATTTAGATTCAAATTTGACTATGAGTAGAATTAAGAATTCGAGGAGTATTGAGACTAGAAGTCCACTATACTCGTTCCATATACCCTGACCTTAATATATGCTAGATATGCTCTCTCTATAAGCTTAAGCTTTTAGAGAAGTTGGCAATTTAACATGGTATCAGAGCTTTGGTTCGAAAAGGTTGAAGGTTCGATTCTCGCCCAGTACAATTGCTGAGGTATTTTCAGCCATTGCACTGAGAGGGAGTATTGAGACTAGAAGTCCACCCGTTCCATAGACCCTGACCTTGATATATGCTAGATATGCCCTCTCTATAAGCTTAAGCTTTTAGAGAAGTTGGCAATTTAACATGGTATCATAGCTCAGCCATTGCGCTGAAGGGGAATATTGAGACTAGAAGTCCACTCCATCCGTTCCGTATACCCCAACCTTGATATATGCTAGATATGATTTCTCTATAAGCTTAAGCTTTTAGAGAAGTTGGCAATTTAACGAGGAGTAAGTTTAAAGGGGCAAGGAAGAAATGGGCGGAGAGTCATAGGAGGTGGAGGTGTGAATATGGTAGAAAAAATATTGGAACTTGATAAGAAAATGAAGGAGCAATTGAATAGATTTGATTCTGTTAAACATTTAGATGTTTTGAAAGCTCCGTCTCAAGCCTTGAAGAAGATAGAAGAGGCTTACTTGGATATTTCAGATTTGATGGCAATGGAGAAACCTGAATTGGTTTTGATGGGTTCTTGAGTTATGGCAATGCTAATGAAAAGAGATGATGTTTATGTGATGAATGTGGGATTTGCAATAGGCGGAGGATGTAGAAGGGGGAGGAGGAAAGAGGAGGAGGAACGAGGAGGGAGGAAGAAGAGGGGAAGAATAAAAAGAATAAAACTTTTTTTTAGTAAAACATGTGCAAAGGTTAAGTTATTATTTTTGAAAAAAATTGGGTACAGTTTGTTAGTCAATATAGTTGAACTCACGGACATGGGCGTTAGACTGGGATACAAAAACTAATGGGGCCAATAGTAATAGCCATAAACAAATAGATGCTAAATGGAAAATAACCCTAAAAAATAAGGGGCTTCAAATAAATTATGTTAAGGGTATAAGTATAGTTAATCAATGTTTGAGAGGGGCTGCTCTTTTATAGTAAAAGTATGAAATGTGCAGGGTAAAATGGAAAATCTAAAAGTTAGATGTAAGGGTCTTTTATAATTTATAAATAATTAAAGGGTTTCAAATAAATTATATCAGGGCTTAGTATAATTAATAAATGTTTACAGGGGTTAGTTTCGATTGTAAATAGTTTAAATTTGTGAGGGTAAAATGGTAAAAATAAGTAATAGCATTTTTTATTTGAATGACATAAATATCCCTTTTCACTTCTTACCTACTTTTGATTTTTTTCTTGTAAATACCATAGAGTTGGGAGGACATTTTTGGAACTTGGAAATTAGGTTGAAGACACCAATTCACCGCTCATCCAAGGAAACTGGCGTTATAACTGTTGAGATGTGTGAGAAAGTTTCTTAAGATGGGACTTAAAAATATTACATTTATCAAAATTTGGAGGTTATTACTTTTTATAATTGGTCCAAGTTAGAACTAGTTTTATTTTATTATTTTTTATTACTAGTTGGAAGTTAGTACTATACAAGAGTGTCGGAATCAAAAGGTTGTATTGTATATTGAGCATCAATTTGCATGTTCTTTAAAAAAAATCCAGCTCAACCAAAGCAACAAAAAGGCAGCTCATTATAGGTTTAGATTTTTCAGCTATCTCGAGGAAAGTTTGGCAAATTGAACTCAAACGTAAACATTTTTTTTTATGTCATTAATTGGTATGTTTGCACAAAATTTTCAGCTCAAACGAATTAGCAAAAAAGCATAGTTGAAAATACGTTAAAGTCTGATGAGCGAGACTAGAGGGGTTGAATAGTCTCTTTTTGAAAATCGTTTTAATCATTAAAACAAACTGTGGTAGGGGGGGGGGGGGGGGGGGGGGACATTAGACACATATATTGTCGCTTGAAGACTTAAAAAAAAACGGTGTTGCAACTTTCAAAGAGTTGACTACAAGTAGTTCTCAGCCATTGTGCTTGTTTGATATCTCTTTAGATCACACCAATAAAATACTTAAAAGGCAACTTGGCAAGGATGAAATCACTAGCCTGGGCAAGAAACCCTAGAGTAAAGTATAAATAAATATAATTCAACTCTACATTTTTAGTTGGAATTAAGACTTAGGATCAAATGGATAGTTTTGAAAACATTTTAAAAACTCAATTCAAGTCTTAATTAATCATAAGAGTAAAATTAATTTTAAAAACCCTCAGTTTCTCTAAACGTGCAATTATAACTTAGATCTCAAGCAGTAAATTGATTAAACATGAATAAGATAATGCAAGGAGAAAGTAAATAACCATTACCACATGAAACAAAGATATAACGTGGTTCGCCTAAACTGATGTTTGATTCTCCCTAATTAGTTATTCCTCTGTGAAAGGGTGAAGCACCCACGAGCATTTTATTCCCACAGACTAGAGTGTAAATTTTGCTCCAACAAAAATCTTTTCTCTAAAAAATACGACCATGACCTCACACTGTCAAAACTCATTCACAGTTGGTCTTTGATAAGTGATAACAACACTTGACTTGAGGCTCTCTACAAATGTCTCTTAAATAAAGGGATTAGAAAAGGTTTGAGTTCAAAGTCTTAATTATTTATAACTTAGTATTGAGATTTCAACTTTATAAGTATGAAAGTTTGGGTGAGAAGGGACTTGTCTCTCTATCTAGGTGATAGATCTCAAATATATAAGTTGTTTGGTTTAAATTAAGCTCACATTCAAAGCCTTAGAACTCTCTTTTATTTTAAAGCTCAGTCAAGAAGATTACAAAGAGTTGGAGAGATATTATCTCTTGAACTTTGAGTGAAAACTTGCTTATTCATGGACTCACAAATTGCTCATAATTGTTTTCTAAAGTTTCTCCAAAATATCCAAGCTTTTTTAAGCAAATGAGCAAGTTGAGTATTCATATACATGTTCTGGGAGTTGTTTGGTCAACCGGGATGATGTCACATTATACTTCTTCAATAACCATCTTCAAACGGAGAGTTTGACTGAGTTTGAATTTTGAAAATTTAGACTTGGTCGACAAACTATTTGGTCTTCCATATTTTAATCCAATTCCAGTTTAATTTGCTCATCCATCTAATTTGGATTTTTTTTTTCAACCATCTTTGCCTTTGGTCATCTTGGCAATTGAATTTTATTAACCAATCTTCTATCCTTAACTTAGTCTTCTAATGTTGACTTTGATATTCAGTTGACTTTGACTGGCACTTCTGATTTAATCATTGAATTTGTCACCTTAGGTTGAGTTGTCTTAGTCACACTCAAGTTGTAAAATTTTCTTCAACGCTCACAACTTTCTATGCATGACTTTATAAGTTAGTTGCATGTTACTACATTTTGCTCAATCACTCAACCTATATTGATTTTATTATTTCAACCAATATTATTTTTTGGTCCTAATTCATAAAATATATTTTCATAGTTCATGTGCAAGTTGATCTGAATTTATCCTGGGAAATGTACAAAATTAATGGGTGAAAATATGTTTGAAAAAAAACATTTTTTTTATAAGTTTGCTTTTGAGTTGTACAGAGATTGGAGTTCACAAACATAGACCATTTTGAAAAAGTCTAGTCTGGAGGAGCGTACAAGCGAAGCGCAGGAGGGAGGCTCAAAGATAGAGACTACTTATGCATGCTTACGCACACATATGAGCTTTGCTCGTAATTGCCTACGATGACAAAGGCCCGGCATGGCCAGTCTCGCCCCACGTAACAAGAATATGGTACGTGTCTCTTCGTCTCCATGGCCAAACTTCTGCAAATATAATGCACAATCAATAGGTAAAAGAACATCCAAATTTACATAATCCAACAATGTGCTACTGGAAAACAAAATTTGAAAGCACTCTTAAGATAATTTTCTCTTGTTACACAATGTCATAAAACTGGACGAGCCTTTTTTTTTGGTAGAAAAACATGCATTAATATAAGAACAAAACTAAGTACATAATTGTTGTCATGCAGTTGAAGCCAAAACATGTGTTTCACTATTAAGATCCCGAGGGATATATTTACAAACCCAATTTGGCAATTTGAAAGAAGAGCCTGAATACTACACACTAATGGACACCAGATCCACCATATGTCTGTTTGCTGATCTTCCAATTTGTCGTGCAAAATAGATAGTAAAACACCAGAGTCCCCTAAGATCATCCTTGTTGGCCACTGCTTTGCCTGTACAAGTAAAAGAGTGACTTATGCTGCAAAACATTCGGTCATAGTACTATCTGTTACTCGGCCATGAATTGTGTCCATCAAGGCTGCACGCACAATACCAGAAGCATCCACCGCCATAACTTCAAAAGCTCCTTGTAGAGACGAGGCAAAGAAGCATGCATCGTAAGTGACCACAATCCATATCAACGGATGGTGAGAAAGATGTAGATCTAGGGTCCCTAGCTAGAGAGTTAATTATGTGTGTATTAGCTGTCAGGATTTGTTGGTGGATAGTAATGATTCTGGATCGTTGAGGTTCAGATTGTGGAATTGACGGCTAAACTAGCTCAGAATTTGAAGTGTGATTGTGTTGCGTGCAGGGAGGTGTTGGTTTTGCCGTGATGGCATTTTCTAGAACCTGATGGAGGGAAGTTATGTTTCTTTCATCCATGTTGGGGCGATGAGAGTGAAACCAATGTTTGCTTCAAGATGACCAAGTGCGATTGATTGACGCAACGAAACTTGGGATGGAGAGAATCTCTCTTTGGAATATACAGTTGTTGCAGGCGTGCCAGATCTGCTGTACGACCACAGTAAATCGGGAAAGTCTCTCTTCTCATAGTTGGGCCATGGTGGCAGCAGAGTCCCAGATAAACTTGAAAAAAGCTTGAGAGGGGACATTTGCTAAACTCCAATTGATGGGTAAAGAGACTTACATTTATGAAATAATTGCAAAACCCCTTAAATAATTAAGGGTACCCTCATATGCTCCACAGTACCTAACTTGGGTGTTTTACAAGTATTCCAATGACCATGGCCATGACATGTCACTGTTGCTTACGACCACTTGGGTCTCTGTAGGCTGTACAACTACAACTAACATCATCACATTATAGTAATACTAGTAGTAGATCAGTTTAAGAAATTAATAAGGAACTGAAATCACACATCATGTAATAATACAATACGCACAAGTAAGGAAAAGAATAATCAATCAAAGTGGGCTACATTTCTTTTGTATTTAATGACTCTTCAAATAATTATGAATAAGAACCTTTCTTATTGTCGAGTAAAGGGCCGAGAAAATCAGCGAGGGGACGGGGTTTTACCATTTATCCCTTCAAAATTCGCGTTGCTGCGAATTTTGAGGGTGCAAGTACGCATCTCGAAGTGGACGAGCGGTCAGACCCTCCCCCTCGCTGGTTTCCTCGCCATTTAGAATTTCTGAATAATTATTATGGCAACAGCAACTGACAAAAGAGAAGAGAACATCTTGGGAAGTGAGAAAAAGAGAAGTCCTCAAAGCAAAAGAAGGGAGAGAGTTTGTTTGAAGAAACCCTGGCCAGATTGATTCAAGTATACACACACATGACACATTACATTCTTCTCTGTCAAAGCAAAGAATAACAGAAATCACCACAAGTATTTTGGCTCCTATAAAATTGGCACAACAAAAGCTATAGCTGCTTGTATCATCAGTCTTTGTATTGGAGACTGGAAACATCCACGATTCCCCTTGTTTTCCCAACCAAATAACAACAACAAGATCACAACCCACTATTTATTTACCCGCCATACTCGCATAAAGGGAAATCCTTTTTTACCCATGCTTGCTTGGAATTGGAAGCTCATACACAGAGGAAGCAGATGAGTGGGTGGGGGAGTGTTGTTTTGTTTTGGGAGTTTGAAGCATTGAGAATAGTGTGTAAGTGAGTGAAATTTTGTTTGGATGGGTGTTCTGTTTGAATAGTTTTAATGGATAAAAAATGGGAATATATGGTGTTTACATGATCACCAATGTACAAAGATACAAACAGTCTTAGAAGAAGAAAGAAATACAAATTCTTCAAAAATGCCTTCTTCTTCTTGTTCCCCAATCATTTCCATTTTTGTTGGTTTTCTTCTTCTTGTTTCTTCTATTAGTCCTGTTGCGGGGCGTGTTCCGATGAACCGGACCTTTAGACCTTTGGAAGAATTACAGAAACTCAATAGGATACAAATCCATCTCAAGAAAATCAACAAGGCTGCATTGAAGACAATTCAGGTTTTCTTTTTTCTTTTCTTGCGTTTTTGGTATTATTATTTGAAACTACTATTTTTGTTCTGATAGTGGTCTAAATAAATTGGGTTCTTGTTGTTGTAGAGTCCTGATGGTGACCTCATTGATTGTGTTCCATCTCATCAACAACCTGCCTTTGATCATCCTCAGTTAAATGGACAGAAACCACTGGTGAATTTTCGAATCATTTGAAACATTATGGATCTTGTCAAGTCTTTGAGACTAACAGCTCAATTTTCTTTTCATGCAGGATCCACCAGAGAGACCCAGAGGTCATGAAATGAAGACCAATACTGTGGCAGAAGATTTCCAGTTGTGGAGATTTTCTGGGGAGTCATGCCCTGAAGGTACAATTCCAATTAGAAGAACAAAAGAAGAAGAAATACTAAAAGCTAGTTCCATTGATACATTTGGAAGAAAATTGAAAAGCCCCGTTCAACGAGATTCTTCAAGCACTGATCATGAGGTTAGTAATTAAGTGTTTCAAAACAGATTTGCCTATATAACGTTTTCTTCTTTTCCTTTAATAACAGTGATGCTACAAGAGATGTGATTTAATTTTGATACTGTTCTCAATAAAAATTTTGCTCAGATGAGTTTCTTCTGTTAATGAACAATTTTATTTTAATTTTTCAAGCAAAAAATTTCTTCGCCCCACTCTTCAAACTAAGCCTTTTGAAGCAAATGAAAACAGAAGAAAGACAGAGTGAGTCAGATCACATTTCCTTCTCGGCAAAAGGACACTGTTTTGGTAGATAGGCTTCATTTACTCAAACTTTGATGGATTTTATTCCCTTTGTTTTCTTTTCTTTTTGAACCATGAGTAGTTCTGAGAGTTGATACTTAACTTGTAATTTAGTCTTGAACATAATTACTTTAGTTGTGGATTACAGCATGCAGTGGGGTATGTCAGTGGAGATAAGTATTATGGGGCTAAAGCCAGTTTGAATGTGTGGGCACCTCATGTTGCAAATCAGTACGAGTTCAGCTTATCGCAGTTGTGGGTGATCTCAGGTTCGTTTGGCGATGATCTGAACACCATTGAAGCAGGTTGGCAGGTATGTCTGTTATATTATTGATTATTTCTTCAAATGGCATCACTATTAATAGGCATCAAGTTTAGATCTAAAGAGAAAATTAGTCTGCAATGGGAATTGTACTTGCAATGATTTGTTTAAACAAGTCTACTATATGAGTTTTGCTTATAGTCCACATTTTGTCAACACCATTCTTGCAATTGACTAAACAATATTCAAAACCTTGCACTCAGATATAAAGATTGAGGATTTTGTTAGTACAAGATGGATTCAATTATTAAAGCAACTATTTTTATTTTTTTCTTGTGTTAGACAATTATTAAAATTCAAATGATGCAACTGCTTGGTTCATAGGTTGTAATGTTATTGTCATTCAGGTAAGCCCAGAGCTATATGGGGACGACTATCCTAGGTTCTTCACTTACTGGACTGTAAGTAAGATTTACTCAAGCCAATTGTTCCTTTCATTATAATTTAAATAATTAAAAAAAAAAAAAAAATCAAAGTTGCCGCAGATTTTCATAAATGACAGCATGATCCTAGGTTGTTTTTTTTTTTTTTTTTTTTTTTTACTTTTTTAATTTTATGGAAACAGAGTGATGCTTATCAAGCCACTGGATGCTATAACTTGCTTTGCTCTGGCTTTGTTCAAACTAACAACAAGATAGCAATTGGCGCGGCAATTTCCCCAACATCATCATACAGTGGCGGACAGTTTGATATTAGTTTATTGGTTTGGAAGGTACTTTTTAAATTTAATACAAAATTAGGCATATAATAGTCAATTTGATTAGTTTAAGTAATGGGGTTTCATTAACAGAGATGAAATATGTACGTATTTTTGAAGTCAAATGTGGGAGAAGGGCATTTCCGCAATACTGTAAAACCTTTCAAACATTTTAGTCATTTTGGGTAAAGGTAGTGGATTTTGCATCTTTTGACCAGTGACAAAAGCTTTGGCGGGGAACATTATGATGCATATGGGTGGGAGTATAATGTAAAGTGCGCATGCTCTCTTCTCTACATGTTGGATGAGAAAAAAGAATTATCAAAGACCATACATAATAAACAACTTCTTTTGCATATTCTAGTTTAAAATTCTCACATTTTCTTTGGTACAGGATCCAAATCATGGAAATTGGTGGCTCGAATTTGGACCAGGTTTGCTTGTTGGATACTGGCCTTCATTCTTATTCAGTCACTTGGGGAACCATGCTAGCATGGTCCAATTTGGGGGAGAGGTCGTAAACTCTCTTCCATCAGGGCTTCACACAACCACCCAAATGGGGAGTGGCCATTTTTCTGAGGAAGGGTTTGGGAAAGCTTCTTATTTCAGGAACTTGCAACTTGTGGATTGGGACAACAGTTTGATTCCACCTCCCAATCTTCGACTTGTGGCTGATCATCCTAATTGTTATGATATACAAGGAGGTATTAATAGTGTTTGGGGAAATTATTTTTATTATGGAGGTCCAGGGAAAAACGAGAAATGTCAATAACGGGTAGTATATGGTGGGAATTTTTTTTTTTTAAAATTTTTTTACATTTTTTTTTTTCATTTTAATAGTAGAGTCAAATATAGAGATTGTTAGAAATGTTGGCTCGATTTGAGTGTGCAATTAGTCACACATGGGTTAAGGAGTGACATCGTGTGCAGTTAATAAGGATTGAACATGTCTTTTACTAGCAATGAGGCATTTGTGGGTGGGTGGGGGAGGAGAGGGTAGAGCCCAATTGGTAAAAACCCCACACTCGGGTGCCAGAGGTATTTAAGTTGGCTGACAATCTCGAGTAGTTTCTTCTTGAGATTAATGATTGGGATGTCGGATTATTCTTAGGATTTTCTTTTCTCTAATTTTTTTTTCCGTATGTGTCTAACAATGTGATCCATTCATTACATCCTTTGTAAGCTCTTGTATGTATATTTTGCAACAATAACAAATTAATATATTTTGGTTTGTCATATGTTATAACTTTTTTCCTCTTATTTGTTGGATAATTTGCAACTTGCCCCCTACTATACATAATTAATTAATAAGTAGATTCATCATTAATCACTATTACAATTACCTCCTTAACTAGCGGTCAACGTCCATTGACCATCAGTTGTTAAATTAGATTACCAAAATGCCCCTAAGAAATCAAAGGTTTATATTTAATGCTTCATATCTCGAACATCTCACCTCGAGGAAAAATTTAAGGACCAAATGAAATCATAATCGTATCTCAAGAAAAATTCAACAGTTGATTTAAAAAATTCAATCTCAAGCAACTCATCTCGAGATAAATCTAACAGTCCAGATTTAATAACAAACACATCTCGAGGTAAATCTAACGGTTCAGATTTAATCACAAACATTTCAAGGTAAATCAATAGGCCATATTTTATCACACGTATCTCGAGGTACATCTAATGTCATATTTAATCGTACCCGCACCTCGAGGTCAATCTAAAGATTCAAATTTAATCCCACACATCTCGAGGTAAATTTAACGGTCCATATTTAATCATATCGTACCTCGAGGTACATCTAACGATCCAAATTTAATCATACCATACCTCGAGGTAAATCTAACGATCCAAATTTAATCATATACACATCTCGAGAAAAAAACTGATGGTTCAAATTTAATCGCAAACGCATCTCGATAAATCTAACATCCCAAATTTACTCATGCAAGTATCTCGAGGACAATCTAACGGCCAAAAAACTTCCACTTTTTAATCCTCCTCTTCCCCTTCTCTTTTTCCTCCTCTGTTTCGATGATGGCGAGGTTGTGAAACAGAAGAGGAAGGAAAAGAGGAGGATGAAGACATTTACTTTTTCAGCCGACAGATTTCCTCGAGATGTGTGCATGAGCAAAATTGAATAGTTATATTTTCTCGAGATACGTGCATGATTAATTATGCTCATTAAATTTACCTCGAGATGTGTGCACAATTAAATTAGACAGTTGGATTTCCTCGAGACGCGGGAACTATTAAATTTTGGACCGTAAGGTTTTCTCGAAATACATGCATGATTAAATTTGAATGATTAGATTTACCTCGAAATGTGTATTCAATTAATTTGAAAAGATTAGATTTACCTCGAGATGTGTTTACAATTAAATTTGGACTGATTAAATTTAGACCGTTGAATTTTTTCTGTAGATGTGGGCACGATAAAATTTTGAACCGTTAGATTTACATCAAGATGAGTTGTTTGAGATATAAAATCTGGACCGTTGTATTAAATCAGGTTCGTTGAATTTCCTCGAGATGCGTTGTTTGAGATATAAAATTTCCTCGAGATGAATTGTGTAAGATTAAATCTGGGCATTTGATTTTCCTCGAGATGAGTTGTTTGAGATATAGATTTTTAAATCAATTGTTGAATTTTCCTCGAGATAAGATTAATATTCCAGTTCGCCCTTAGAATTTTCCTCGGGATGAGATGTTCAAGATACGAAAGATTCAATCTCAGCTTTTGGTTTCTCAATGGCATTTTGTTCATTTAATTTGAAAATATATGGTCTATTGATATTGACCACTAGTAAATGGGGGTATTAATTAGCTATGTATAATCGGGGGCAAGTTGCAAATTACCCTTATTTGTTCATATGTATTAGAAAAACAAATAATAAATGAATCCATTATCGAAATAATTAACGAATCCAATATTTTATCAAGATGCCTTTAGTTAAATAAAAATGAGTTTTTTTTCTAAATTTTCAAACATTTTTTCCTATATACTTGAAAGGCTCTACACAATTTAAGGGTTTTCTTTTTTAGTTTAACTCTCATTTGTTTATACCTAATAGTGTTTGGTTCTAATTTTAAATTTTAATTGGGTCAAATAATCATGTTCTAATAGAAGTGTTAGGCCAACGTAGTTGACTGGTCATATTTGCTTTGCATGAACAATGTCCACAAACACACCTAAAATCATCATGCGGATCTCAAGGTAACCCAAAGGATGAAATATATAGATACAATTAAAATCCACCCATATTCTCCATCTTTCTTCTTTCCCTACATCTATCATGTTCTTCTTCCCTGATCTATGATCTCTCATCTCACTACCATCAAATTTAGGCACTCACCACAATGAGAGTTCCAATGTTTTATTCCTTGTTATATCAAGTTTTGTTATTCAAGGGTCATCAATGGTATATCTGACTTCGTTGATTTGAGTGTTGATCTTTTTGTTGGTAAAGTAGGATGACGAGATCTTGAGACTCACGTTTTTTACTCAAATACAAACTAAAATAATTGGCCATTAGATTGTTGTTGATCTTATAGTTGATAATAATAAACTAAGCTAAAAAGATTAGTTTCCTAAAAAAAAAATTACAAACCAAGAATCCATCATTTTTTTTTCTTTTTTTTAACCCCTCATCTTAAACCCTACGTATTCTAAAATAAAATAAAAACCAAAAATCTATTATTTCCTTTTTTTTCTCTTACTTTCCCTCTTCTTCTTCCCTAAGTATGCTAAAATAAAATACAAACTGAGGATCCATTATTTCCTCTCTTTTTTTTCTTGCTTTCCCTCTTTTTCTTCCCTATGTTCTTCTCTTCTTATTTTTCATCTCTATGTTCCTTACAATTTTGAATTGTTGAAGGATTCAAAGTAATGTATTTAGCCATTATTTTTCTTCGAATTCATTAAAACATTACAAAACTGAGCTCGATTTGTATGACAGATTGCACCCATCAAAACTTTTTTTTTTTATGAGAGATTTCCTTTTGCTTTTTTTTTTTTTTTTTTTTCTCTTGAATATGAGAGATTTCCTTTTTTTTTATGAGTAATTGAAACCTTACAAAACTGAGCTTGGTTTGTATTTTATTTTACAATATGTAGGGAAGATAGAGGGAAAACAAGAGAAAAAAAAATGAAAATCATGGATTCTCGATTTGTATTTTATATTTTTAGGAAACTAATCTTTTCAGCTTTGTTTGTTATTATCAACCGTAGGATCAACAACAATCTAATAGCTAATTATTAAGGTTTGTATTTGAGTCAAATACGTGGGTCTCAGGATCCCATCTAAATAGTTTCAAATTGTTGAAATCTTTTGTTTGCAGCCTTCACATGAAGTGATAGCCTCATTCTTAATATATCATTGATGTTTTTCTCTTGAATGTTTCAAAATTGGCTTTACACGACCACTTGAAGAAATCCTTGAACTCGTATGAGTTTACAATGTTGGTTTACATTATAGCAAGAGGGAGTACACCCTTCGTACACCCCATTTTCTGTGGATTCCTGTTGCAAAATATTGAATAGCAGCAACAATCAAAGAAAAATGAGTTGAGCAGTTTAAATACATTTTTTTATTTTTTGGAAAACGAGCTGGGTTTTTATAGGATCCCATAACCTATCAACAAGGGCAGTTTAAATACTTAGATGGACATAACACATGATCAATCATGCAATGAAGATTGTCAAAGTGAACTTATCCTAGAAGTTTTATAACTTTCCAGAGGACATTATGCATCTATGGAATCTTATGTTCAGAATGCACTTATCCTAAAACTCTTATAGCTTTCCAAATGAAGACATGCCAGATAACACTACGCCTCTATGGAACCTTATGTTCAGAACTTCAGATAAAGCAATCGAAAGAGGTGTGAGTTGCTCTTCTCAAGTTTGAACCAATCAATTGATTTCATAATGTGTTTACTTTTCTCTGCAATTCAAACTTCTTCATATTTCCAAAAAAAAACTCACAATCTGTAACTATAGGTAACTTGAGAGTATTTCCATCAGACTCCATAGCGAAACCCAATCACAAAAGCCCACATTTTATTTATTTTCTAAAACAAGAAAACAAAGGTAATTTTGAACACAATCAAGGAACCATATGTACTAATTTAAATACTCTTTAAGTAAATTTAAATCAGAGCATCCTCAGGACGTTTAAAAAGATGATTTTTTTTTTTTTAAAAGTTAGGGTATTAACCATCACCCCACCTACAGTGAGCTCAAAAACATATTAAAGGGGTCTCCCAGATAGAACATGACTATCTAAACTGGCACCTAGACCTTTGACCCCCAATGGTTAATTGGTTATCTACATCCTTATAATATTTTAAGGGTTAATTGCAATATGATTCCTATAATAAATAGCTAATATGAGATTATCCCTATAATGAATTAGTATTTCAGCCTCCCTGAAGACTACCGGTGTGAGCCTATTGCAATTTGTTTTGAAAATGTCCATATTTAGATGACCAAATACCCTTTTAAAAATCTAACTTTGAGGTACAATGTTTTGTATATCGTACAACTCATCTCGAAGAAAATCAAAAGGTCCAATTAAAACAATAAGTGTATCCTACAGTTATCAAGAAAATAATAATATAATAACTCATCCACCTCTTCCTCCCCCTTCTTCTCTCATTTTCCTCTCTCTTTAAATGAATTGCCTCGTCACCACCGCCCCAATCCCAGTCTACATCTCCATCCTCTTATGTTTCAGTACCACCGCCCCTCTTTCTTCCTCCTCAGTCGCTATTGTCGCCTCCTTCATCTCCTCTTTTAGCATCGACACCACTTCTTTTCCTCTTTTAACCTCTACAACACCGACACTTAGATGCAAGACTGCGAAGAAGATGATCGCGACATTGACATTGATCATCGTCGAACCTTAGACTGCCGCCCAATCTCTCATGGTGGATTCGCTCCATTTGCTCAGTCGATTTCTAATTTGCATCATACTTAATTTTTTTTTGTTGAAGTTGACCCAATCATTTCTTACTGTTGTTATTGCAGATGTGTTTGATCCCTTTTCGTAGGCAAGGAGCTTGAGCCAAGTTCTTAACAGAGAAGTCGGATGTGGATCATCTAGGAGAGCATGGGACGTCAAGATGATGAAAGGGATTTATATCTGAGGATGGACATGCCTGGTGTTCGAAAAGAAGACGTCAAGGTGAGTGTGGAGTAGAGCATATTGATGATTCAAGTAGAAGGCGAGAAAGTTGAAAGAGGATGAACAAGACATGAATAGGAAAAGGTGCAGTGGTCAAATCAAAATCCCAACAAATCTTGCAAATACAAAGGGGGTAACGGCAGCGCTAGGGGAAAGGCGGCGGTGGTGAAACGGGAGAGGAGTGAGAGGGATGCGGGGATTGAAGGCAGTGTTGTTGTGGGTGGACAAAGATGGGGAGGAAGGGAAAGGAGGCGAGGAAATTCATTCAAAGTGAGATGAAGGGGGAGAAAGTGAGTTGGGGAAAGAACGTGGGTTTTTTTGTTAATCTTATTATTATTATTATTAATAACGGTAGAATTTCCTAGAGATACACTTTGTTTTGATTGGAACATTTCATTTTCTCTGAGCTAACATGAGTTGTTCGAGATAAAAAACATTAAATATCAGCCTTAGATTTTTTAAGTCTATTGTGGTCATCTAAAGATGGACATTTTCAGAACAAACGGTCAATGAGCTAGTCTTGGGGGAGACTGAAATATTGTGTTATTATGGAAGTAATATCATATTAGTTATTTATTATATGGGGCATTAATTCATTTTTTAACAGTATGTTTTAGCGTGCTCACTCTCATATGACACCAGAGACTTGACTAGAAGCGTGTTAAAAGATTTAACTACGAATAATAACAACAACAATAATAAAAGGACTAATTGGCTTGGGGTAACTTCCTTTAAACTAAGGGTGTGTTTGATAGCCTAGAAAAATCAATGGAAAAATGGCTTTCCTGGAAAAAATATTGCGAAAATTACTTTACTAGAAAAATGATTTTCTAGTGCTTAATTGCACCTAGAAAATTATACTTGAAAATATTTTTGTCATTGGTATATTGTTAATTTCATTGTTACAAACTTAGTCTTGATTCAAGTTTTGTTGTATATGAGTTTGAGCTCTTGATATATTTTTCTTGCTACCCAGAAAACAATTTTCTTACGGGGGAGGTAGAGAAAAATAATCAAGAAAATGAATGAAAATCATGTGGATCCGGAAAACTGTTTCCCTACTTATGTAACTAATCAAACACCAGAAAATGGAATTTTAATTGGGAAATGATTTTCCAACCACGTTGGCAGTAAAATCTCATATATTTGAGTTAAAAATTTTAAGAAAATTATGAATTAGCACTAGAAACATGTTTTAAAAATTTTGACAATATTTTTTTAGATACATATTTACGTCAGCACCATTAAATATCTTAATAAACAATCTTTTTGGGTGTTGAAGTATCTCTCATTCGGACGACAATGGGCATTGGCCAGCATTTATTTGCCTAATGTGGGTCCTCGCTCACTTTGTGATTTTGATAGAGATTCCAATTATGACATTTAATGCATATTGTGAAGCATGCGAAAACTTTAGCATGTTATTTATGATATTAACTCATAATTTTCAACTTAACGAATTCATAATTTTCTTTTTTAATATGATCTTTTTAACAAAATTATCCTAAACTAGAAATTGAGCTGTTTTAGCCCAACCTACATCCATATTATTATTAAATTACTAGTAATTGTATCTCAGTTGGATACCAAACCAATTTAAAAGCTACATGTGTCTCTTTCACTGTTACGAGATCAAACATTCACCTATATATCTCTAACTAACAAATTATATATATTTATAGTCATACAAAAACAAAAGTGAAGTATACAATTCAGGTCTATAACATGGTTATTGACCTTAACGAAATATTTTATGATTGAAATAACAAAGTGCACACGCCATAACTTAGACGGCGTGCAGCGTATAATAATATATACGTAGCATCTATTACTGCGGATACATATCCTGTAGTCCTACCTAACTTAGCATGTAACAAATGTCAATTAGCAAATGAGCCCAATAACTCCCAAGCTCATTTTCTGTTGAAAACTAAATTAGTTGGTTATCATTAACTTTTTAAGTAAAAAAAATATTAACCATCACTTGGTTTCAAATGAATTATTATGTAAATCATGTTTCAGTCTGAAAAATGATGCTTATTCTTTCACAACACCTCTATTAGTAATTGACGAGGTTGTTCAATTTTGATCATTGCATCACGCCCTTTTGAATAATCAAAAGTATTCAAAACACTAAATCAGCGATCTATGAGCATGTATAAGTGGTAATCCACCATCAGTCATAAAACAGGCTTAGTTAGATGATCGGATAGATAAATTTTCAATATTGACAGAGGATCAAAGCCTGAAATTAGTCTCAATATGTTACAGTATTTAAGAACCTTGAAGGATATATGACTTCTTAATAGTAAAAGAAAACCTCTCATAGAATATCCAATGTTTCAAGGTCATCCCATTTAGCTACCAACCTACAGTTCTCATCCCAAGACTGAAAGCCTAGATCAGTAAGAAGATAGCCCATAACTCTAATAAGATCTTCAGGACCATATACCTTCGAGCAAGTAGCTTCAATATACTCAAGACTGCTGAGATTAACTTGAGCAGGTTCAATTGTATCAGAAGACTGTTTCTGGTGCTCATCTAGCATCCCATATGTTTTACCCAAAGCCATGCACAAGTCCAAGAACTGCAGCTCCTTCAAGATATCTCTGAAATCTGTACTACTTCCTCTCATAGCATATACAGGTTTCAAATTCGACAGAACTTTCTTGATAGATACAAGGTTAAAAAACAATTGCTGAGTTCTAGGAGACCAACCCGTTACAGGCTTTGGGTAGTTTTTGACACTGAAGTACAGTTGAACTAAATTGGCGAAGGAGAAACGTGCGATGAAGACAAAGAAATCGAAGAAATTCATTCCTATAACGAGAAGAACAAAATTAAATTAACAAAATAAATAGAAGTGAACTAAGGGGTGTGTATGGTTCAAAGGAAATTTTTCCCAAGAAAATTTTCCAAGAGTGAGAAGAGAGAGGTGGGAAAGAGGAAGAGAGAGTGAAGAACAAAACTTGGTAATGATCTCTATCCTCTTGTTTTTTCTACAAAATTGTGGAAAATGTTTTCTTTGGGGAGGAAAGAAACTTTCTCAGAATACACGTTCATCTTCAACACCCTAAGGACATTTTGAAGATGGCACGGTGTACCTCTCAGTTGCCATGATGTTGCTAAAAATGCAAATGATAGACCCTTGAACATTGTACTTTACCTGTGTTAGCTGCAAGATTACGCTGACATAGACCTTCAAAATCATCACAAATGTCTCTAATGTCCTCTATATACTCTTTCGCCTCTCTGTGATCTTTAAGAAGCAACTTGCACTGGAAAGAAAGTATATCATAGAATTCACCGAAACTATTAGTCAATATACTATCTACAAGCTGAACTATATATGATCAATCATTTGATCCTACTTACCACCCATGAAATATTGTAGGCATTAAACCAGTTGTGGTTAATGGAAATTGTGTCTTCCTGTAAATAGTATGAAATACAGTTCTAAAGTTAGAACATAGAAAACTCGAAGGCAAAAATCAAGAGGTATAAGAGATTGAATAAATACATAGGGCCCAATACTGATTTGTACTTGATGAAGATTCCAAATCAATTAGATATGATTTTTTTTCTTGTCATGGTATATATATATATACACACACATTTAAGTGCTCTCATGTTTGAGAACCCAAAAGTTCCGAACTTTAAAGGTTGACCCAATCTATTCCGATTTCATGAAATAAAACATACATTCAGGTGCTTCATGTTTCAAAAACGCAAAATTTCTGAAACTGCTTCCAAATTCAGCCACTTTATTCTTGATCTAACTACGTAAGTGAATCCTGTATTTTATGGAACATTTCAAGAAATAGAGATATAGAGTAATTTAATATCAGACGGACCGTGTTGTGAACTTGATGATACCATCCACTGGGCACAAAGATGACCTCATTTGGCTCTTGAGTACATTCCAACCAAACAGCCTGCAGGCACATAAATAGTGAATTATATAATATGAAAAACCTGAAAGGTAAAATAGATTATACCTCAAGATAATATTCAACATTAACTTACAACTTCTCTTTGCAA
Source organism: Berberis vulgaris (assembly GCA_963556465.1). Taxonomy (NCBI): domain Eukaryota; kingdom Viridiplantae; phylum Streptophyta; class Magnoliopsida; order Ranunculales; family Berberidaceae; genus Berberis; species Berberis vulgaris. Next base: position 49,458,738 of record OY747132.1, read on the forward strand.
ATTACCTCCTTAAAACCTGGAAACTTGGTTTCAGAAACATCATCAAAAATGTCATACACAGAATTCTTCTTGTACCTGGATGAGTATAGAAACGTCATGTCAAACAGTGGCATGTCATCAACAAGATGACTTTTTCTCAAGCGAAATAATACAATTTACAAACAAAAGACAAGCTTATGAACTAAAGATATTTGAAGGCAATAGAAAGCAAAACAAGTGAAACTATCCCAGTAAGAGTGAATAAGCAACCAAACACAACATATAAAACAGTATACTGCCTAAAAACCAGAGTGACTCACTTGAGTCGCCTCATCTTAGAACTTTTGAAGTGCGTCAGTGGGCTTGGCCTCCACTTTCCACCACAGTGAAATTTGACTACACTGGTTGGGATTGTCATATTGCAGTATAAATTTTATTTAGAAGGAGAACAAGTGCAGTAGCCATCAATATCTAATTCAAAGAATCTAAGACTTGAATCGATTTGTCATTTTGCTAAACTGAAAGAAGCATGCGATTGATGCATCAGTATTCAGATAAATTAGATGAAGTTGTTTTCTTGCACAAGCACAGATTATCATTCATCGATCAAATTGATCAAAATTTTAATGGCAGAACTATCAGTGTGAAGTCTGAACAGTTCAAACAGCAAGATGCATCTTAAATAATTGGACGATAAATCTTCCCAATAACAATTCTGTTTCATTCATCCAATCGGAATCATAAGTGAGAATATCAAGACCACCCAATGAGTTTCAACACTTCAATTGCACCCATAGAAAAGGTGAACCTGAAGTTGCATTTTGGATTTACCTTGTTCCCCTCTATATGCCTGAGTTTTATTGATTTTATAGAGAGGTTACATGTGAAAATAGCAGACACAACAAATTTGTAAAAATGGTCATATACAGTAGCTGAATTGAGAATACATAAATACACTTTTACCATTAGCTTTTCCTAGGGATGGCAGTGGGTCAGTTGTTTTCGGGTATCCGCTCCGCCCCGCACCATTTGGGGCTGATTGGGTTTTGCTAATTAGTGTTTGGGGCGGATACGGATATTAAAAATGGATCCATTACTGTTTTGGGGTGGATACGGATTTGGGCATATCCACCCTACGGATATCCGTTTATATAGTTATATTACAAAATTACCCCTTCATCCCTTAATAGTTAATACAAATAGCATGCAAATCCTAAAGTCCTAAACCTAATTCTCGTAGCCTTCAGTCTCCTCTTCACTCTTCCAATATCAGCGCCACTCCATCACCACCAGCCACACATAAAACCATGCCAGCCACACACAACCACACAGATAAGCACTAATAACTCTTAATCCCACTAACTCTCTTCATCTTATTTTTCTTTTTTCTCCTTTTTCTTCTTCTTCTTCCTCCACTTCCTAATCCTCCAAATCTCTTCTTAAATCATCACCGAACACCAAATCCAGTGATCCAGCCCCACCCAAACAGTCTTTGCAACTCACATCTCAGATCCTGTGCATGACCATCAGCCAGACACCCACCGCCAGTCCACTACTCCCTCCGACGTGCACTGCAACTCACCACCACAACATCACCCACCGCCGGCCAGATCCAAACTCTCTGTGCGATCCACCCCATCATCACAATATTACCCATAATGCTCCAACTCCCTTTGCGATCCACCCCCACCATCTCCACCTTAGTTCAATCCATCCCTCGGATCTCATGATTCTCCGTTTTTTTGTTGAATGTTTTGTACAATTTAATTTTTTAGTTGAATTTTGAAGGAATGTTGAATAATGTACTTTTTGTACAATGTATTTTTTTGTTTGAGCTTCTATTTTTTGCCTGTATTTTTTTGCGTGATCTTATGTTTGTGTTAACGAAAAAAAAAAATTGTACATTTTTTTTTGTGTTATATAGTTGAATTTTGAAGCAATGCTAAATCAATTTCTTATTTCGTGTTCTTGATGTACAGAATATGGCAAAAGATCTTCTAGTTGAAACTCAACAATCTCACCATTTTCATTGAGATAATCAGGGCGGATTGGATCGGGTATCATTAACCACCAAAAAACCATAACCAATAAATGGATAATTGGGGCTCCGCGGATATCCGCCTTCCGTCACGGAGCGGATTGGATTTGACTAATCGGTTTTTGGGGCGGACTTGGTTATTAAAAATGTATCCGTTACTGTTTTGGGGGGGATACGGATTTGCTAAAAATCCGCCCCATTGCCATCCCTAGCTTTTCCTGCTATTGGATTTCCACTTACCAGACTAGAACTTTTCACATAAAATACCAATAAGTTATAAATCTGATGATATGCTTCATAAATAGTCATAAAACGGGAATGCAAGGTTCTGAAACTGCAACCTAAGTCGTCGGTCTTGTTGTTAAGCAACTTTTATGATTTTTATCCCTAAAATGGATAGTGTTGATAAAAACCAATGTCTGTACCTGTCAAATACAAGGTGACACTGAGAAGGAGATAGGAAATGCCATTTTTTCTGCCCACATACATTTGCCGACCAACTGTATGACCTGAACACATCAGCATGAAGAGGAGTCCATGTACCTAGCAAATTCAAGATATTCAGTTGCTTTTTGAATGACATACAGAGAGATATGAGAGGAAGCGAGAGGGATGGTAAATACTTAAGTTTCTAGGTATTTATGCACAAACCTTTTGCTCCCATGTAAACAAAGCGATAATCAGAGCAACTTATTTCATTGTTCTCTTGATATGTGTCAGGATCTGTATGCATATGATAACTGTCAAGATATAGGTTGAGCCAATCATCTTGAAAAAATGAAGGAGTTGTATATGCCACATATTCTGGGTACTCCTGAGAATTCATTAAAGAAAAATGAACCAACAAGTGGGGCAAAAAAATTAATATCATAACATGGAGTTTAGATCCGGATACAAGAAAGACCATTGCATTCACATGCTAATTAGTACATGACAATGCTCATTGATCTAAAGTTCTTAAGTCTCATATGATATTACTAACGTCTACAATATCAAAAGGTATATAGAATGAGCAGATGTGTTATATACTTAGAGCATGAGAAATCTAACGCAATGGGTTTACAACACGGCAAAAGGGCAAATTTTTTATTAACCAATACTGACGAAAGTCGTGCAAATCCACAGAGACATGATACCTTGCAAATCAAAATTGAAACATATGATAAATGATATCAGAAAGGCAAGAGAATCAAGTCACTTTCAATACAAACCTTTACGAAATGCCAGTCCTTCAAATACAATAAAGGCTGATCGTTTCGATTGCACTTAGAAATTTCAGTATCCTTTTTGCTGGACATCTCATGCCAGTGCTCTATGAAGTCTGAAACAGACATTTCAACTCTCCTCTGATCTGTGAATTCTCTACTACCACACTCTTCAACCTGCACAGGACAAACTATCTCAGAATCCAAGAAGAGTGGCACTCAACTTAATGATTTGATATTATTTGCAGATCATGTAAATGAGCCAATAAGCGTAAAAATGTGAACATGCAGTTACGAGATACTGAACATCAAATGGTTTAGTCTTATCCTGACTCTTACATTGCCATATTCACATTCTAACTAAAGTTTGATACAATCATTTGAAGTCTTGATGGATAACTCTCCTCTACCACTCTTAACTATATCGATTATCAAAGTATTCATAGAACAGATATGCTCGAATTGATATTCATATCTAGGAAAAGGGTGTATTACACATAAAGATAATGCAGTTGTACAATCCTGGAAACCTATGTAACAAGGATACTTTATAAATAAAGGTAAAAAAACGTGTTGACACTCACAGGTACTCATCGGACACTGCATGTTTACAAATGTTACAAGCATATTATGGCAACGTGAATAAATATGACTAATAATTAAAAACTTATTCTTGAAAAGGTAAATAATACTAAAAGTGTATTACACAGATATAGATGATACATGTGTATTGTGCTTTTCTAATGCCTTGTATCCCTATTGGATATCAATACATGTGTCGTGTCATTCTTACATAACTGAATAGCCTGAACACCACCATATTCATCTAAACTACCTCCACACCACTTGGAGGGTATCTTTGTGCAACCACTGACAGTTTTTAATTAGCTTCATGGTTAAATCTGAAAACAAACATGTGACCAGGGAAAAAACTTTGATCTCTCAAAACTATCTGCCTATCCGTTTCCTCCGACTACTTTTATACAAAATCATAATTTGAATTTGGAATTTAGACAGCTTTTATCTTCCAGGACCCAAATCACTCAGATTAGAGTGGGAAACAGGCCCTAGCCCCTAAGCTTTATTTTTGGGTTTTTTAAGGTACAATTTTATTAGAACATTAGACAAATAAATTTCAAGGCTGCCTAATCAAGATTTTCAGTTAACAAATGTTGAATCTTAGGGTTAGATACACAGAAAAATGAGAGGAAAAAAGTGTTTTGTCTCTATGAGAGACCTCTTATTTATAATAAAGATTTAGGGTTTATAAATACACCCCAAACTACTACATGATACCGCATACATAACAATATAATAACTTAACTCCTAACACTCCCCCTCAAGCTGGAGCATAGATGTCAAACATGCCCAGCTTGAAACTTAAATCTTGGAATGTGGAAGAGGCCAATGGTTTGGTAAGAATGTCGGCCAATTGGTTGCCAGAACAAACATGACGGGTAGCAATCTGTTTACTCATAACCAAATCACTAATAAAGTAACAATCAACTTCAATATGCTTTGTTCGCTCATGAAAAACAAAATTGTTGGCAATAAAAATGGCAACTTGGTTGTCACAATACATCTGCATTGGAGCTAGAATAATAATACTCATCAGAAAGTAAGTGACGAACCCATATCATCTCGGAAGCGGTATGTGCCATGGCGCGATATTCGGTTTCAGCACTAGAGCGATCAACCACATTTTGCTTCTTATTGCGCCAAGTAACAAGATTTGTACCCACAAAAGTACAATACCCAGAAGTAAACCACCTATCAATGCGACTACTTACCCAATCAACATCACTAAATCCAGAAATAGTTAAGGTAGTAGGACGATACAAAAGTCCCTTACCAGGATCCTTCTTCAAATAGTGAAGGATACGACATATAGCATGAAAGTTAGGCTTCCTAGGAGCATGCATAAAGCGACTAACAACACCCACTTCATATGTTATATCTGGTCAAGTAACGGTAAGATATATCAACCTACCAACTAGACGATGATAGCGCCCAACATCCTCAAATAACTCCCCTTTTCATCATCGAGCTTAACATTAGGATCCATGGGTGTGTCAACAGGTCGAGAATCTAAAAAATCCGTCTCTGACAAAAGATCCAAAACATACTTTCGTTGGGAGAGAGTAATACCTTGGCGAGAACGAGCAACCTCAATTCCAAGGAAATAACGAAGGTGGCCAAGATCTTTGGTATGAAAGGTTCGTGATAAATAATCTTTCAAGGCAGTAATCTCAGTAGAATCGTCATCATCAGAAATAATAATATCATCAACAAAAACAATGAGAACAATAGTGCCTTGAGTTGAGCGTCTTACAAAAACTGAGTGATCACAAAAAGAGCGGTGAAACCCATAAGCAATCACAACTGAACTAAATCGATCAAACCATGCACGAGGAGATTACTTAAGACCATAAAGGGCCTTACGTAGTTGGCATACTAGGCCAGAGTCAGTAGCATAACCGGGGGGTTTATCCATATAAACTTCTTCCTGTAAGTCACCATGAAGAAATGCATTCTTGATATCTAACTGGTATAAAGGCCAAGAAAGACTCACAACAATAAAAAGAAGAATGTGAATAGAGTTAAATCGAACAACAGGGGAAAAGGTCTCAGCATAATCAATCCCATATGTCTGAGTGTAGCCCTTGGCAACCAGCCTTGCCTTTAGGTGTTCCACTGAACCATGTGGATGATACTTCACTGTATATACCCAACGACACCCAACAATTTTTTTCCCATGAGGGAGAGAAGTAAGCTCCCATGTGTTATTATGAGCTAATGCTTATATCCTCATTTATTGTAAGTTTCCAACTAGGTGAAGGCAGTGCCTCCTAGTAAGAAGATGGAATAGAAATGGTGGACAAGGAAAGGGAAAATGATTGCATATTTGATAAAAGGTTAGTGAACCCAACAAAATTAGCAATAGGATACTTACACCGCGTGCGGGAAGCCACAAGTGCATCTATTTGCATTGGAGCATGAACCATCGGCGAAGAAGATGATGTAGTTGGCCCAGTATTGGGGGAGACAATTGTCTTTTTGCGAGAGTGTTGACAAACCTGCAATGCCTTTATTGATTGAGTTGAAAGGTTTGAGATGGGTATAGGTAATGGAAGGTGTTCCCTCTCACGTGAAGACACAAGATCTATGGAAATGGCTTGACCGGTTGTGGAAAAGAAGACGGTTGATTCAAAAAATGTGACATCCGTACTTTCAAAATAACGACGAGATTTGGGATGATAGCATCGATACCCCTTTTGAGTGCATGAATAGCCAAGGAAAACACACTTGCGAGCACGAGGAGATAATTTGTCAAGTCCCTGATCCAAAATGTAAACGAATGCGACACAACAAAACACTCTGGGAGTAAGAGAAAAAAGGGAAACCCTTGGATAGAGAAGATATCAAGGAGTCTTATTCCTAATAACAGAGGAAGGCATGCGATTGATAAGATAATTGGTAGTCAAAAGTGCATCAGGCCAATAAACTTTAGGAACATGCATATTAATAAGGAGAGTACGAGCAACATCCAACAAATAGCAATGTTTGCGCTCGGTAACACCATTTTGTTGAGAAGTATGAGCACAACTAGTTTGGTGAATAATACCACGGGCATTACAAAAAGAACTCATGATTAGGGCTGAACAAAAAACCGATCAAACCGACTAAACCGACCGAACCGATCAAAACCGAACCGATTGGTTCGGTTTAAATTCGGTTCGGATCGGTTTCGGTTTAAAAAAATTCAAAACCGAAGTGGTCGGTTCGGTTTTCGATTTCTATGTGATTTTAACCGACCAAACCGAACCGACCGAATATATATAATAAATAATATATATTTTATATATAAATAATATAATATATTTAAAATAGTCGGTTCGGTTCGGTTTTATTTCGGTTTTGATTCGATTTTAGTCGGTTCGGTTCGGTTACGGTTTGCATAAATTAGAATCGGTTCGGTTTCGGATCGGTTTTGTTAATGGTCGGTTCGGTTTCGGTTTGAAAATTTTAAAACCGACCTAGGTCGGTTCGGTTCATGGTTTAAGTGAAAAACCGAACCGATGGTTCGGTTTTCAGCCCTACTCATGATATTTTGAGTATACTCCAAAGCATTATCAGATCAAAGATTTTTGATGCGCTTCTCAAAATTGACAAGGATTTCATTATAGAATTTATGAATGATGTGAGGCCATTCTGAACGTTTTTTCATTAAAAATAACCAAGTCATTCGAGAATAATCATAAACAAAAATAACGAAATACAAATATCCATTCAAGCTAAGAGTTCTTGATGGACCCCAAATATTTGTGTGAACCAAAGCAAAGGACTCAGACTGTGTCACTGAATGACTAGAATAAGAACTTCAATGATATTTCCCTAACTGACATGCCTCACACTCCAAAGTTGAAACCAGACTCAAATTGGAAAGAGTTGTGAGCAACTTTTCTATTGACGGATGTCCTAAGCGATAATGCCACTAAAGAGAAGAAATCGTAGGCAGGAGAAACAGAACTAGGAGGTTCACTAGGGTCTAGATAATAAAAGTCATCTTACTCATACCCCGAACCAATCATCTTCTTCGTCTTCAGGTCCTAAAAAACACAAGTAGGAGAAAATGTTACCGAGCATTGTAAAGATTTAGTTAATTGACTGACATCAGGTTAAAAGGAAAATTGGGGACATATAGGTTGGATGACAAGAAAATAAACTTGGTAGGCTAAATATCACATTTACCAGTAACAAACTTAAAGGATCCATCGGCTAACACAACACTATGTTTAATAGGAGACATGTTAGAAAAGATAGATGAGATACCAGACATGTGAGTGCTAGCGCCAGAATCAATGACCCAGGTAGAGAGAGACATGGCCACACATGCAACATTACTTGAGTTGGCCAGTGTAGCAGTGGAAGATGATGCAAGATTCACCGTCTTCAGAGCCTGTAGTATTTCTTGCAATTGAATGGTAATATTTGAAGAAACCGAAGTATTAGAATCGGATGAAGCGGAGTTAGGAATAGGCTGAGAAGATGTATCCTTCGAAACTTGATGTGCCATTGTCGGTTTTCCCCATTTCTACCAACAAAACTGTCCAATATGATTAGTGCGACCACAATACTCACAAGGCTTGGTACTACGACCTCCACGAGGTCCACCAAACCGACCACCACGAGATCCACCATAATTATTTTTAAGTCCACCACCACTACCACTAGCACTTGGATTCTGTAGATACATGAGCATTTTGACCAAGAGAATACCTCATCAATCGAGAGTAAGCACTAGCGGCGATAGGCAGTTCTTCACTTGCTAAGATTTGATCCTTATAGCCACAAAAAGCAGGATTCAAACCATATAATAAGGAAGCTACCATAAACTCCTCACATTGCTCTTGTTGGGTTTTCAAATCTGTAGTGAGGGGTCGATATTGCAAGAGTTGTTCCCACAACCCCTTTAGAGAACTATAATACTCGGGAAGGGACTTTCCATTTTGCTTCATGCTAAAAACCTACTCATATAATTCATATACTCGAGAAACATTATTCTTATTGGAGAATGAATCAGCCAAAGAATCCCAAATGTTCTTGGAAGAGGTACAAAAAGCTACTGTTTTGGCAACTTGTGCCTCCATACTATGCCACAACTAACCCATAACTATTGAGTCCTCACACATCCAATCCTCGTATCCTTTATCTTCATGTGGGTGGATTTCCAATCAAATATTTTAACTTTTTCCTGCCTTTTAGATGAACTTCTACTCCATGTTTCCATTCCAAGTAATTTGTATCATTTAATTTTGCAGTAGTAATTGAGCGAGGAATTTCATCATACACCTTGGGTTCAACCATAGTTATGATAAGTCAATCAACAAACAAGTGTGTGGGTATCAAACATGGACGTAAGAGAATAATAATCAAAACCAACCTGGAAGATTTTTCAATGAAAATAGCACTAACCAATTCATTCAAGTAGTGCTAAGAATGAGATCATATCAAGTCTGTCCATGGTGATACCTGAACAAGAAGGGACTTTGTTGTTAATCAATACATAAAACTAGAAAAGAAAAAAAGAGGGACAAACAATCAGCAACTTGTGTTGCTCAATGCAGCTGATTTAATGGTTAAAGGTACAGCAAGTGGAGGGCTGATGGCAGAGGAGGGAGGAGAGAAAGAGTTATGGTGGGGAAGGAGATGGATCTGAACCTTAAGGCTCTGATACCATGTTGAATCTTAGAGTTAGATACACAGAAGAATGAGAGGAAAAAAGTGTTTTGTCTCTATGAGAGACCTCTTATTTATAATAAAGATTTAGGGTTTATAAATACACCCCAAACTACTACATGATACCACATACATAACAATATAATAACCTAACTTTTAACAACAAAAAATGAGTCGAAAGAAACCCATCATACAAGGCCAATGTAACGTCCATCCAATGATACAGTGCTCAATACCACTTTAATGAATCTACAACAGACGGGATTTGATGCACAAAAATGCAGTTGCGCCTTTCTAAATAAAGCACAAAAACAATAGCATGATAACGGATTATTTACCTTTTGGCCCCCATTAATTTTTTTGTATTCCACTTTGAGTGCCATTAATTCACGAAATCCTGTCAGACACCTGAGTCTTGACTGTTAACTCAAAGATGTTGACTAACAAGATATACCCACAAATTTTATATTGGCAAAACTTCCCATGGGTGTCAAAATGGTAAGTTTTAGAAAACAGCGGGTGCCAAAAGGTAAATTTTGTGTTGATTTATACAACACTACATTGAATTCATGATGTGATGACTCAGGTGGCATGTCATAGCAGTAGTTGAAAATTATTAATTGGCTAAAATATATATAGTGTGTATTTATTAGACACGAAAAGTCGAGTATTGTGAGAGACATTGCACAAGGGAAACATGGGAGAGTTGGTCATGCATTTCAAAATTTTCAATAATTTATAGTTTGTGGAATTTGCCACAATAGTGGTTAACTTTTTATGTTCAAATATATTCAAAAAACAAGAATTTTCCTGTTTTTCTAGAATCGATGTATCAATAGTTGAAAATGTTTGAAACGTATTTTGGGTATTTGGTTAGCTACATTTGGAATTATGCTTTGAGTATCACTTTGGTTTAGCTTTGATGGTTGTAATATTGTGTTTTGATCAACAATGCATGGACACGGACACGCGCATCATGTCGGACACGGACACGACACACTGACTCGACAATTTCCCAAAAACTAGGACTCGATGACATGTCAACACGTCGTACTATTTTTTTAGTAAGTCATATAAACATAAATAATAATCTAATAAAGTGTCTTCCTAGAGTGTCTTGAAATGTCTTCTTTTCAGGACACTATTACAAGAAAAAAAAAAGTAGAGAAAAAATTATAGTAGATGAGAGAAGAAGCAAATTAGAAAAAAAAAAAAAAAAAAAAAAAAAAAAATTAAGAAAAAACATAATCTACATCTATGTTTTAGTGGCTTTTTGCCCTATTTTCTGAAATCACAAGCGAAAGAGTCATTCACTTCAGATGGATCAATTACCATTAAATTTGATGGTTATTTGCAAACATCTAAAAGTAAAAAAATTAAACAAAGTTGATTTTCGGGTCTTGATTGTGTTCTAACCAAGTTTCGAGTGTATCGAAGGTGAGTCCGACGCGTTGACCACATTAACCATGTGTCTGACACTTGCCGACATGTTGACCAAGTGTCTGACGTGTGTCATAGGGGTGTCGAACGAGTATCGGACACGGATACGGCAAGTTTTCGAAGAGTCTGTGCTTCCTTGGCTTTGATACATTAAGTTTCACTTTTATTTAGCTTTGATGGTTGTAATGTCATAATTTATACTTCACAGACTTATATTTGGTTATTTCAAAACTTGTAATATATTTAGTATTAAGTTATTATTGCTTATTTTTGTGGTTGGTTATGTTCAATGTTTTGCTTGGAATGATCAATGATATAATAAACTTCTTCTCAAATGTCAGTCGTTCATCGGAAGTGGTCAATACATCAATCCGCCCATGGCCAAGTAGGAGAAGTGTAACTTTCTTGGTCACACATTTGATAAACATCATCTCCATAAAATTTACCTTTTGGCACCCGCCGTTGTTTTCTTAAAATTACCATTTGACGCTCATTGCCTCTATAAATTTTGTGGATGTATCTCATGAGTCAACATCCTTGACTCGATGCCCATTTTATGAATTAATCGCACCAAACTGGAATACGCAACAATTAGTTAAATGGTAAATAACCCCCATGAAAAAAATAGTCTTGAACGAGAACTACTTCCCTTTCACAGAAGTGTGATGATGAGATCTTCAGTGTCAAATCTTGTTTCGATACTTAAATCGTATTCACTGCCTCGTAAATAGACGCAACCCGACCCAATCTTAAACAAACATATGATATGAATGAAGCAATTTAAATTTGTAATTGTGAAGAAAATGACGGAAAGTGGAGAAAAGAAAAATGAAATTTGCCTGAACTTTTGATTTGCCGAAATGGGTAGAGAAGTAAAGAAGATTGGGTTGGCCATCCTTAGTCACCCAATCTCTGCAAGCACGCCAATCCCCCATGAGCCCAGTTAGAACAACAGGTTGGTTCTTCTCCAAATATCTCTCCACCAATTCCTTGTAACTTAATTTTTTCCCATCCACTTTCTCTACTTTCCCTCCAATCGTCACACCCATTTTTACGCCGAGCTTCCCCCGTCTTTCAATCCATCCATCCATTGTTTTGCTTTGCACATTTTCAAGTGGTTTGGGGAAAGCGATAAATACTATCCGTCACCGCAGATTTTGCTTTCTTTCACCAATTTTTCTTATGGCATCAATTGGAAGATTGGACTGCGTACTTTTGGGAAAAAAAAATTGCTCCTTGCGTCATTGAACAATAAGATCATGATATTTGTCCTTACAAGATGGAAAATTAACATGAGAAAACGTATTTTAAAAATTTTGGAGGTTTGGAGTTAATTCCTCCAAATTCCATGAAAAGGAATATGACGGGTTTTTTTTTTTTTTTTTACAATTGGCTGTCATAAGCCTAACACCAACACTCCTCCTTTATCCGGACTTGGGACCGGTCGTTACAACGGATGGAGTTATCGGCCCTTGCAACAGACGTAGTTAAGGTGTATGTATGGTAAAACCTGGAAGGATAAAACTAGGAATGAAAGAATTAAGAGATACTTAGGTGTAGCGTCTATTGAGGACAAAATTAGAGAAAGAAGTTTAACTTGGTTTAGTCACGTGCGGAGGAGATCAAGCACGACGTCAATTAGAAAATGTTTAGATTGGCAAGTAAATAGAGGGTGTAGACGGAGGGGACGACCGTTGAAAACTTGGATGAAGACGGTGAATGAAGACATTTTTTGGCTTGGATTAGACGAGGATACGTGGGAAGACCGCATTGTTTGGAAAACCAAAATCCATGCAGCCGACCTCGAAAATATCGAAAATGGGCTTTGATGATGTTGATGGAGTTACTTCCTCAAATCAATGCCTTAAAAAAAAGGGGTTCTTAGTAAAATGGGTGTTATGCTAGATTCTATTTGAAAAACAAGAAGCCATTTCTTACAAGTAAATTGATTGGACAAATAAGTAAAATAACAATTTAACATAACACAACAATACAGGAGAACATACCTATATGCTGCCATACTTGTGTTTGTTTATGAATGATTCTCTTTACATGTCAAAATACAGTTTTGCTAGGTAGCCAGGCCAACCAACCATTTTTTTGCCAGGGTTTGGTTTTTTTACAATTTTACCCCTTCTCTATAAAACACAACTACAAACATCATTTATAGAAGAAATAAATTGTAAAAAGACCCAACAACCCTGTCCAAAAAATGGCTAGCTAGCCTGGCTATCTAGAATTGTTGGTAAAAATATGTACACGTGGACTAGTGACTACAAATTGTAAAGGACATTGATTGTCACGCCCCGATGTTCAAGAAAACGAAATTCTTATATCCACGTACGATTGTCTGTTTCTTGTACATTCGGGACGTGAAAATTTAACAACGGTAACATTAAAAAATGAAGTAGAGAAAATTTCCTGGCCAGTAAACTCTTTGGAAATGTTCACCCCACAAGTAAACCTCCAGCAACGCCGCAAAAAAAACTCTCAAACCTGATATGGACTAATTGGCTACGTTCCAATAAGAACATATCCAAAAGGCATAAACTTACTTAGGTCAGCAAAGTAGTTGGTATGAGAAATATTCATCTCATATAAATAAAACATTATACATGCTTTAACATGAAAATTGCATTCACAATGAAATAACACATCAAAGACTTGTAGTTAGTAAACAAGGCAAACGTGTAATACTAATAAGTTCTATTGTACTTAAAGTAAACATTCATTTTACCAAAACTTACACTGTGAAGATTGAACATGGTAAGTCTGATTTGCAAAAACGTTAGTAGACTTACCATCCTGTATGGAATGGTTAGAAGCAAATAAATAAAATTCTTAATTTATCATCCTCATAAATACGTCATAATACACCAGTATTTAAATATCAACACAACACATTTTCAACTTTAAGTAAGACATTTAGTTTTCATTCTATGATCGAATAAGCATTTAGTTTCTTCCCTCAAAGCATTCATATATAGACCCAAAATTTTCTTTTTTTTTTCACAATCGCACTACCCTCCTTGTGCCGAACACACCTCACCCAAATGTGTCTTTTTGCCTTCGAAACCACTCGGAGCGTACATGTCCTAAGTGGGGTGCCACATCGATGGACATGTCATCTCACCCGATGTTCGATTATGGCAAGTATATTCTAATCATTAAGCATATATCTGAACTCACATGGAACGGTGCACCCAGTATGCAAGCAAGTCTGTATACTAAAATCATATACCAAGTATACAAGCAAGTTTGTATACTAAAGTCATATTTTTTCCAGTGTAGTCAAAGTCAGCCAAAGCCACCGCTTAAAGCCAAAAGCCAAGTCAAGCCATGACATCTCACTTCACCTTGGTCGAAGCCAGGCTACTGCCCTGAAGCCACAAAAAGCTACCGCTTTTAGCCTTTTTTTGTTGAAGCGTGAAGCCACCAAAGCCATTGCTTCATTAAACAAAAGGGTTTTTTTTTTGTCTTTTTTCTTCTTCTCATATTTTTTTCTCTTTTCCTTCTCTCTTTAGAGCTTTATGGCTGAATCTGAGAGCTTCAACAAAGAAAGAGTTGGAGATATTGTTCGAGATACGAATCTTCTTACTTTCAACAGAGTTTCACTGAAATTTCCACCGTCATGACCCCGAAGAAGGAATCCACATCTATACATTGATTATCTATTCATTATTGATCTATATATTAATAATGTTGTTATTTTTTATTTACTTAAGGTGATTGATTATAGAAGAAAACTGTGGGGCAAGGGAGAGTAGTTCTCGAGAAGACATTAGTTGGAAAGTAAGGTGTTGCAGTGAATGGTAACAAACATTATAACATAAGAAGCAATATGAACACTTGTATTGACTTGAACTAACACCTTTAAATCTAGTAGAAAAGCATAATGTATATACTTAAAAGCTTAGATACAAGCAAAATGCATAAATTTATATTTTTATATATTATTAAAATCATTTTTGGTCACTTTACTTGCGTAAAGCGATCTCTTCGCGCTCGCTTTACGCCTAAAGCCAAGTCATGACAAATCGCTTCGCCTTCGCTTCACGCTTTCCTACCTTGTTTTTTCATTCTTTTTTCTTCATGTTTCTTTTCATATTTTTTCCGGAGTTGTTGAAAAAAGCACAAAAAAATCAACTAATTCTCAAAACTCTTTTTACGGTGACATATTGTCAACGATAAATAAATTCACAACACTATCCACCCAATCTTTTGGAAAACATATTATTTGACACATTGTCAATCATAAACAAATTCATCACAATGTCACCTATTCTTTTTGGGGAAATAACATTTCCATATACAAATTCTCTATAACACAACGATTAAACTCATTCAATATAAAGGTCATGTTCCTTAGCAAGTCAATTTTCATAACAATAAATTTCAAGAAAATGAAATCCTTATATCCACGTTCGATTATCCGTTTCCCCAAAATTCGAGACGTGAAAATTTAACAACAGAAACATTAAAAAAAATTGAAGTAGACAATTTTTTAACCATAAACTCTTTGGAAATGTTCGCCCCACAAGTAAACCTCTAGCAACACCGCCAAAAAAAACTCTCAAACCTGATAAAAACTAATTGGTTACGTTCCAATAAGAATGCACCCAATAAATATAAACTTACTTGGATTAGCGAGGTAGCTAGTATGAGAAATCTCCACCTCATATAAATAAAACAAGATACATACTTTAACATGAAAATTGCATTCGCAATGAAATAACACATCAAAGACTTTTAGTTCATCAATGAGGCAAAAATGACATACTAATAAGTTCTATTGTAGTTAAATTAAACATTCATTTTACCAATACTTACACTGTGAAGATTGAACATGGTAGGTCTGACCTGCTGAAACGTTAGTAGACTTATACCATCCTTCATGGAATGGTTAGAAATAGAAACAAATGAATAAAATTCTAAATTTATCATCCTCATAAATACAATTTGTTTTCAACCAATTACAGATCATAGTCATAATACACTAGTATTTAAATATCAACACAACACATTTTCTACCTTACGGAAGATTTGTAGTTCTCATTCAATGATCGAATGAGCATTTAGTTTCTTTCCTCAAGACATTCATACATAAACCCAAAAATTTTCGCTTCTTTTTCACAATCGCACTACCTTCCTTATGTCGAATACACCTCACCCAAGTGTGTCTTTGTTGCATTCGAAATCACTCGGATCGTACATGTCCCAAGTTGGGTGCCACATCAAGGGACATGTCATTTCACTCGAAGTTCGATTATGGCAAATATATTCTAATCATTAGGCATACATCAAAACTCACATGGAACGGTGTACCCAGTATACAAGCAAGTCTGCATACTAAAATCATATACCAAATATACAAGCATGTATGTGTACTAAAATCATACTTTTTCATTCCTTTTTTTTTTACATTTATTTTCACTTTTTCTGAGTTGTTGAAAAAAACACAAAAAAATCAATTAATTCTCAAAAAAAAATTAACGGCGACACTTTGTCAACATAAATAAATCACAACAATATCCACCCAATCTTTTGGGAAACATATCATTTTATACATTGTCAATCATAAACAAAATCATCACAATGTCCTCCCATTCTTTTAGGGAAAATAACATTTCAATATACAAATTCTCTATAACACAACGATCAAACTCATTCAATATAAGGGTCATGTTCCTTAGCAAGTCAATTTTTGCCTAACAATAAATTTTAAAAAAAAATTGAAATCTTTATATTCATGTACGATTATCCGTTTCCCCAAAATTCGGTCCGTGAAAATTTAACAACAAAGACATAAAAAAATGAAGTAGACAAAAATTTCTAACCAGTAAACTCTTTAGAAATGTTTGCCCCACAAGTAAACCACCATCAATGCCGCCAAAAAAAACTCTCAAACATGATAAAGACTAAACTTACTTGGGCCAGCGAAGTAGCTGGTGTGAGAATTATCCATCTCATATAAATAAAACAAGATAAATGCTTTAACATGAAAATTGCATTCACAATGAAAAAACACATCAAAGACTTGAAGTTCATCAACGATGCAAACATGTCATACTAATAAGTTTTATCGTAATTAAACTAAACATTCATTTTACCAATACTTACATTGTGAGATTAAACATGGTATGTCTGACCTGCAGAAACATTAATAGACTTACCATCCTGTATGGAATGGTTAGAAACAAATAAATAAAATTCATAATTTATCAGTCCTCATAAATACAGATTGTTATCAACCAATTACAGATCATAGTCATAATACACCAATATTTAAATATCAAAACAACACATTTTCTACCTTAAGGAAAACTTGTAGTTCTCATTCAATGATCGAATGCGTATTTAGTTTCTTCCCTCGAGACATTCATACATAGACCCAAAAATTTTTGCTTATTTTCTACAATTGCATTGTCCTCCTTATGACGAACACACATCACCCAATTGTGCCTCCCTTGTCTTCGAAACCATTCGAAGCCTACATGTCCCAAGTGAGGTGCCACATCGAGGGACATGTCATCTCACCCAAAGTTCGATTATGCCAAGTATATTCTAATCATTAGGCATACATCATAACTCACATGAAATGGTATACCCAGTATGCAAGCAAGTCTGCACATTAATATCATATACCAAATATACAAGCAAGTCTGTATAGTAAAATCATACTTTTTTTATTCTTTTTTTCACTTTTTTTTGGAATTGTTGAAAAGAGCACAAAATTCAAATAATTCTCAAAGCTCTTTTACGGAGACACTTTGTCAACCATAAAAAAATCAACAACATCTACCCAATCTTTTAAGAAACATATTAGTTGACACATTGTCAATCATAAACAAATCCATCACAATGTCACCCATTCTTTGGGGGAAAATAACATTTTCATATGCAAATTTTCTATAACACAACGATCAAACTCATTTAATATAAGGGTTGTGTTCCTCAGCAAGTCAATTTGTATAACAATAAATTTAAAGTTTATAGGAGGATACATGTTTACCACGTATTTCAAGTCATAACGTATAAATGTAAAATACTAATTTACATAACCATATTAATACCCAGGTTTATGTCATCAAACGATATATCCTCAGATTTAATTCCAATGTAACCAATAAAAAATTTATCATCTTCAGTGAGCACATAGAAAAAATTGCATTGCAAC
Source organism: Berberis vulgaris (assembly GCA_963556465.1). Taxonomy (NCBI): domain Eukaryota; kingdom Viridiplantae; phylum Streptophyta; class Magnoliopsida; order Ranunculales; family Berberidaceae; genus Berberis; species Berberis vulgaris. The sequence continues at coordinate 49,476,817 of OY747132.1, forward strand.
TATTATCCCAATTCATTATGTATACCCCTAATTTCATAATCATACATTCAATATTATATTCATATGATGTTCACATGATGCATTCTACTAATTTTCACAAAATAAATATTTCAACAATTAAATTCAAACATATTGTCCCTTCCACATGTATAAAAATTCAGCAATAGTCATATAAAAAATATAATACCATGATTTCCCTAACCATGCTTAAATATGATTTTTTATTTGCAAAATAAATACTTAAAATAATATAAAAAGTGAAAATTACTAACCAAATAAATTCCAAATCATTTTTTTTTATCAAACTAAGCCCAAACCATATTCCAATCAAACCAAGTTCAGGTTGGATTTCATTATTAAGATACAAATATCCAGCCCAGTCCAAACTTTTAAATTGTTGGTGAAGGCCAAATCTGTAAGGATATTGATTTGTAAACAGAGTAAAGCCCGGCTTAAAGTTCACAGAATTTATTGGATATAAATATGTCTAGCCTGAATGTTTGAAACCCAAGAGTTTTGGTCAAAAAGTTAATGGATCTATTGTCCCATGTTATTTTGACTAAACACAATCCACAATTATCACCTAAAATAAACCAGTGAGCTCAATGTATTTATTATTCAAACTCTAAAATCAATTGAATTCAACGTAAAGTGGATATCATGGTTTGTGATAATATACGATATTAAGATGAAACATCTTTTCCTAAACCAATAAGCTTAAGGTTAAATTAAGTAATTTGATTTTCATCTTTTCTTCAAATAAGGAGTTGATGACATTTAACCACCCTGTATCTAATAATACCCACACCTCCTTAAGTGACATTGAAATACTTTGTATATTAGTCAATCAACCTCAATAGATGACATGCAAAGAGTTAATCCTTTCTTAAAATCATCATTAATCAATACTAATAGGTATCTAATACCTACACGAGTTGCTGGCACTCAATGACATTTATTCATATAAAATTTTCGTCATGGAATCATTCTACCAGTTGTTTCCACACTCAGTAGAAACCTACAGTGATCTAACGATTGGATTGATGCATCAAACTATGAGAAAATTAATAGAAATACAAATGGTAGAAGATGAGCCTCATATAAACCATTTTTTCAATGAAATTGTATTAGAATCTTATTATGCTCACAAATTTCATATTTTAAGCTTCAACTAGATACTTATCATAATTATTTTGTGATATTATTTATATATTCTAGTTATTACGCTGGTTTGCCCTCTTGATAAGGTTATCAATATTGTAACCTTATTTTGGCTTAAAATTGGACTACACTGCATTCAATTTGGTTGTATTTAGTATATACAATGTATTTTTGGTATATACAATGTATTTTTGATAGTTGTATTTTTTTATTAGTTACTAGCTTGGGTAGGCAAATTTTTTTTGGCTCCACCTTTGATATCTACTAATATCAAATAATTATTATTTTCCATTCCGTTCCCTCTCGACTAAAATCCTGGGTCCACTACTACTCACAAACACTGTATTTTCAACAAAACCATACTCATAAAAACTATAACTTTCAATTATATTTATTGTTTAATTTAACACAAATAAAATAGAATGAAGAAAACCCACCAATTGTACGTAAGAAGAAACTCTCCAGCTAGTTATTCTTCACAAAAAAAGATCCCAAACTTGCAAAACCACACCAAATTGAAAGTGTCCGAATGTGAGAACCCGAACTCGAACACGCGCATGTGCAAAATCACAAAACCGCACACAAATTATCCTTCTCCATTCTATTTTTTTTTCTTATTTCTGTTCTTTTCTCTCACTCTCAGTTTCTCAAACTGTTTCTTTAAACAAAAAAATATGTTGTGAAGAGATCCCTCTAATGTTATTAAAATATCAAAGGGAGAAAACCTACTTCTTATTCCCTTATTCTTTTAACATTTATCCCCCTATTCACTACCTTAATGAAAGCCTAAATCAAAATTTGACTATTGTATCCAAGCCTAGACTTATTCTTTTAACATTTTATCCCCCTATTTTTATGACACGTGATATTATTCAAACACGAATAAAGTATTAATTGGTCGAAAACTAAATACAAAAAAAATACAAAATTAAATAGTTTTTGGAATAATAGGGTTGTTACATTATACATATCTTAAATGGAATCAAGTCCCGAGATTTGGAAAGGTAAGATTATTAGGTGAATTCCGAAATTCAGCTTGGCAAACGAAATAAGATTTTAAAATACAATTTTAGATGAAAAATTATTCAGGTCTTGTACTCACAGAGGAATTTCGCATCATACAAAGCAACACACCAAACATGCATATACATGAGGCTACTACATGCGTATATCTGTATTATTTTAACAATAACACCAAAAATTATAAATTTAATCTTTATGTACAAAAATATTTATTAAGATTATTGAAAAAGTATGGGTGTTACAACATATACACGATAAAAGTAATCTCGTCTCGAGATTCGATAGAGAAAATAACAAAGTAAATAATTCTACATGGAAGCTACCACTTATCGAATGAAACATCGCTAGAATCCAAACATAGAGCAACCAATCTTAATTAAATTTTCTACTAAAAACCTTTTAAGAAACAATAATACATAAAAATAACAAGCAAGTAGCACATAACTTCATGAAGACAAACACACAAAAAATATATTATTAAAATTCAATTAGTATGAAAAAATACTAGGTGCTACAATTATACAACTCAAAAGGAATCTCGTCTCGAGATTCGCTGAAAGGGCTAACTAAACACTCATGATAACAAATCGCTACAAGAAAAACTAAATGGAATAATGTCCCACAATATTAACATTAAAACAAGATATGATTACTCCCCCACGTCCAACTCGAAATATCATAAGAGAAGAAAATGTTACGTCTGGAACTCCCAATTTTTAATTTTCTTGATTAGACCAACCCAACCGACGATTTTCGACAAGTCTCTCGAATTTTTTTTTGGGGGGAGCAGAGCAGTAAATAGAGGAGATTCAAATGCTTCCGCTAGATAAACTCTTTATCTTTCTATCTAATGATATAATATATTACATAATATTTATGACTCTGTTATTTTTTATATGTAAGTGTCGCACTATACATTATCGCAATGTACCATGTGATACACTGGAATACAGAGTTAGGTCTCCCGATGGCATATGAATTCGGTTGGATAGGCATGAGGGTAACGCCTATGCCTATGATTGGTAAGGAAGGGAAATCAACCGAGACCCCGTCTGTAGCGGCGAGAGAGGTGCACCTAACCCACCTACCCACTCATCAATCAAGGTGTTCAGCTGACTTGCTTGCATTGATAGACCCCCTAATTGGGAGCCCATCCTTTTAATGTTCTCAACTAATCTCTTCAATGTTCGATTCGACTCTATGTTAGAACATTTCTGTGAATGCTATTATGATCTAAGTGGTCCTATTCCGTGTCCCGTGCTAGGAAGCATTACTCCTCTTTTCATTCCGAATTCAAGAATACGACCGATACGATTGATTGGTCTGTGCGCTTCTCTTATTACTTTTTTGTATCCCCTTGTTCCTCGGATACAATTCGATCCTTTACAGCCAAATCTCAATTTGTGGAAAGCCTTCCCAATTCAAGGGAATCTCATCGGGAGATTCAGGAAGAAAAAAAGAAACAATACTGAAGGTTCAAGGTTCACCATTGTCACTTAATCTCTAGACATTTATACTCTTACTCACCCATATCCACAATTCGAGGATCACCGAGACTCTACCCCAGCCTAGGCTAACTTAGCTTTTATACCAAACTTTCACGCCCTGATTTTTTAGAAAACAAAATCCTTATATCTATGTATGAATATATGTTTCCCTCAAATTCGAGATGTGAAAATTTAACAACAGAAACATAAAAAAAAATAAAGTAGACAATTTTTCTACCAATAAACTCTTTGGAGATGTTCGCCCCACAAGTAAACCTCCAACTATGCTGCAAAAAAAACTCCCAAACCTGATATGGACTAATTGGCTACATTCCAATAAGAACGTACCCAAGAAGTATAAACTTACTTGGGTCGGGGAGGTAGCTAGTATGAGAAATCTTAATCTCTTATAAATAAAACTTGACAAAAGCTTTAACCTGAAAAATGCATTCATAATGAAATAACACATCAAAGACTTGTAGTTCATCAACAAAGCAAACATTTCATATTAATAAGTTCTATCATACTTAAAGCAAACATTCACTTTACCAATACTTACACTATGAAGATTGAACATGGTAAGTCTGATCTTCAGAAACTTCAATAGACTTACCATCCTTCATTGAATGATTAGAAACAAATGAATAAGATTCCTAATTTATCAGTCTTCATTAATACAATTTGTTTCCGACCAATTACAGATCATAGTCATAATACACCATATTTAAATATCAACACAACACATTTTCTACCTTAAGGAAGACATGTAGTTCTCATTCAATGATCGAATGAGCATTTAGTTTCTTCCCTCAAGGCATTGATACATAGACCCAAAATTTTCGCTATTTTTCACAATTGCACTACCCTCCTTGTGTCGAACAAACCTCATTCAAGTGTGTCTCCCTTGCATTCGAAACCACTCGAAGCGTACATGTCTCAAATGGGGTGTCACATCGCGGGACATGTCATCAAAGTTCTATTATGGAAAGTATATTATAATCATTAGGCATACATCCGAACTTACATAGAACGGTACGTACCCAGTGTATAAGCAAGTTTGCATACTAAAATCATATACCAAGTATATAAGCAAGTCTGTATACTAAAATCACACTTTTTCATTTTTTTCGCTTGTTTTTTAGAGTTGTTGAAAAAAGCACAAAGAAATCAACTAATTCTCAAAACTCTTTTATGGTGACACTTTGTCAACCATAACAAATCCATAACAACAACCACCCAATCTTTTGGAAAGCATATTATTTGACATATTGTTAATCATAAACAAATCTATCACAATGTTCACCTATTCTTTTGGGGAAGGTAACATTTTCATATACAAATTCTCTATAATACAGTGATAAAACTCATTCAATATAAGGGTCATGTACCTTAGCAAGTCAATTTGCGTTACAATAAATTTCAAGTTAATAGCAGAATTACATACTTACCACGTATTTCAAGTCATAATGTATAAATGCAAGATACCAATTTACATAACCATATGAATACCCGGGTTCATGTCATTAGCGGATAAATTGTCACGCCCTGATTTTTGAACAACATAAATTAATAGATTGTAAAAAAACCAAGGCACGTCAGGAACAAATTAAATTGTACAACCATAAGGCAGAAAAAAAAAAACTAATAACTTTCCTCAATATTTTTCCTCTAAAAATGAGGTCCACAATTATAAATAAATGAAAATTACAAAAATCAACCTCCAAATAAATCTCTGACAAAAACTGAACATTTATAACTAAACCCTACATCTGATTACCTAGGAATAATAATAATAATAAAGATCTAAAAAAAATGTGTCGACTCCTCAGCTATCGCCACGCAGCTAATCCCACCCTTGCGCTCCAATTAACCCTGATAGGTCTCTGGGGCTACGCTCATTAAGAATGCACCCAAATTTGTAAAACAATACAAAATCTGGGTCAGTATATTAATACTGGTGTGAGCAAACTTACAAATTGAGACAATTAAATATAAAAGAAAAATGCATTTCACCTTGAAGAAGATAGGTAGTTCTCATTTGAGATTCGAATGAGCTGTTTGTTTCTTCCCTCAAGGCTAACCTAGTACATGCTGAAATAATTCGTACACAATTTCATGTTATGATCAATTCACTGTTTTTATTTATTTTTCCTAGTTCTTGGCTTCTTTTCCACAATCGCACTCTCCTCCTGTGCCGAACACACCTCACCCAAGTGTGCCTCCCTTGCCATCGAAGCCACTCGGAGCATACATGACCCAAGTGGGGTGCCACATCGAGTGTCATGTCGTCTCACCCGAAGTTTGATACCTGGCAAGTATTTTCTAAATCTACACGTACTACCGAACTCACATGGAACGGCGTACCGATATGCAAGCAAGTCTGCATACCCAAAATAATATCACACGTATACAAGCAAGTCTGTATACAAAAATAATTCCTTTTTTTCTTTTTCTTTCGGAGTTGTGGAAAAGAGCATTACCAAGTAATTGATATTTGTGAACACAATGACCATGCCAAGGTAAATAATAACACATGAAAAACATTGCAAAATAACAAAAGTGAGAAATAGTCTCCATCTGATCTTCCTTATACATGTTATTGATTAATAGCTTATCATCTGGATTGCAAATAATAAAGTGACAGAAAAGCCAGCCTTTTTTTCCTAATTTACGAAGATCCACTGAATCCTCAATACTAGATGCACTTAATCCATCCTTTAATCTCAATATGTTTACCACTCATAAAAAAAAATAATAAAATAATAATAAATAAAGCTTTGAACTGAGTGTTGCTTCCAAACACACAAAACATCATTTCATGTATGTGCAAGGAAGTTTATATCCTATTTTTTTATTTAGGTACCATCATATTCAAAGAATTCATCATTCTCTACCCATTACACCTCATTCTACTTGCTTCCAAATGTCATTCAGTCAGCCAACAAATCCTGTAAACCAATCATTGGAGCACTTACAATTTGAATCCAACTCATCCTAATTGTTGCTGCCTATCCGCTATAGTCAAATGAAACAAAATCCTAACAACCCTATTAAGTAAAATGCGCATACCTTCAAACAAAGATCAACTTTTTTTTTACAGAGACATCACAAGAGTCAACATCATACAACCCTTTTTTTTTCTTCTGTGCAAGCACCGAAATTCAACGATTTGGGCATTTCCTATTCACACATCATATTTATTTTTATTTTTTCTGTTTCCTTTCTCTACACAAGTACGGAGATTCAATTGCAAAAAAAAAAAAAAAACTTCCCAAGATTTCTCATAGCACATGGTAACATTAGATTCCTAACATCACCTCACACACAAAAAAACAAAGAAAACACTTCCAAATATTCATAACATGAGATTTCACAATTGTCCAAATCATATTATCATTGGGATTCACCAATTACAAGCCACTAAGAGAAACGTTGAAAAAGGATAGAGTTTTACTCACAACTTTTTTTTTCGTTGCAAAGATCCCAAAGTTCTTCCTTCAAAGCCCCTCCCACCTTTTTTTCAACGTAAGTTTTTTTTTTCTTTTGTGTGTATGCAAAGAGGGGAAAAAAAAAAAAGGCTAGGGTTTCTTTTTAAATGATTTTTTTAATTAGGGTTTCTTTAGCTAAACACCACCATCACTCATCTCTTACCCACCACCAGCCTAAACCTAGGTCCTAAATTAAAATCATAAAATATAATTATTTGTAACTATTACCAATTAATAAATACTACCAATAAATAAAGATTATTAACTTCTAAGATAATAAAAGTATATTGGTAAGTGAATTGGGCGGGTATTACATAAATCCTCAAATTTAATTCCAATGTGACCAATAACAAATTTATCATCTTCGGTGAGCACATATGTTGCTGCTATTATCCCATTCATTATGTATACCCCTAATTTCATAATCATACATTCAATATTATATTCATATGATGTTCACATAATGCATTCTACTAATTTTTATAGAATAAATATTTCAATAATTAAATTTCAAACATATTGTTCATTCCACATGTATAAAAATTCAGCAATAGTCATATCAAAAAAATAATACTTTAATTCCCTAAACATGCTTAAATATGATTTTTATTTGCAAAATTAATACTTAACATAAAGAGTAAGAATTACTCACCAAATAAATTTCAAATCATTTTTTTTATCAAGCCAAGCCCAAACCATATTCTAATAAAACCAAGTCCAGGTTTCATTATTAAGATACAAATATCCAGCCCAGGTTTTTAAATAGTGGGTGAGGGACAAATCTGTAAGGATATTGATTTGTAAATATAGTTAGGCCCGGCCCAAACTTCACAAAATTTATTAGATTTGTATCCAATATCTTTCTTTTTTTTTGAAAGGCAAGCAGGGTTTTTATAGGATCCCAGAACCCATAAAGATGCCGCAAGCTGGGTTTGAACCCATGACCTAGTGGTACCATCCGCCAAGCTCTAACCGTTGGGTTGTCATGCCATCGGCTGGTATCCAATATCTACACTAGTTGTTGGCACTCAATAACATCTATTCATAATAATTTTTTGTTGATGGAATCATTCTACCAGTTGTTTTCACACTCAATAGAAACTTATAGTGATCTAAGGACCAAATTCAAGCGCGCATCAAAATATGAGAAAATTAATAGAAATACAAATGATGGAAAATGAGATAAAATACACTTTAATCCTTCAACGTGATTTCTAGATATCACAGACTTAATAGCAACAAGAAATAGTGATGTCAAAGATCAAGAGTAAACCAACTCATAAACTAAATGATTAATAGAGTCTCACTCACAAACACTACATTTTCAACAAAACCACACTCATAAAAACTACAACCTTCAATTAATTGTTTAATTTAACACAAAAATAAAATAGAATGAAGAAAGCTCACCAATTGTATGTAAGAAGAAACCCTCAAACTATTTATTCTCCAAAAAAATAAGATCCCAAACTTGCAAAACCACACCAAATCAAAATTGTTCGAATGTGAGAACCCGAACTTAAATAAGTGCATGCACAAAATAACGTGCAAAATTGCAAAACCGCAGGCACGTTCTCCTTCTCCCTTCTCTTTCTTTATTTTTCTCTTATTTTTGTTCTTGTCTCTCACTCCTAGTTTCTCAAACTTCTTCTTTAAACAAAAAAGTATGTTGCAAAGACCCCCTAACATTTTTAAAATAGCAAAGGGAGAAAATGAGGTTTTGTTAGTTGGTGGGCATTATTATAATCAGTTCATGGAATGATTTTGGTTGGGGAGACTAAGTTCAAGTATGACTTCTGTATCCAAGCCCAGACTTACTATGTGCACTCATAAATATTATTATGACACATGATATTATTCAGACACAGATAAAGTATTAATTGGTCGAAATCTAAATTCGAAAAAAATGCAGTGTTAAATAGTTTTGGAAAATAGGGTTGTTACATTGACGCGGGTGGAGACCTTGTTTCTTGATACAACCATCTTGAGATGCTTAGAAATAGAACTAATGGTGTTAGTACAGAGTATCTCATGGGACAACAACATGGGTGGGATGAGATCTATTACCACGTGGATTATTTTAATGTATGCAAGTTTTCCAGGATGTAGACATCACCTCAGTTGGAGACAATCTCATTTCAACTTTGGTGGACATTATCCAAAACTTTTTCTCATTTATTTATATTTCTAGAAATCTAATTTGTAAGCCCATAATGTGATTAGACTTGCAACAAACTAATTTACTTTGGATTTCGGTTATGCAACATTTGGTTTAGAAAGAAAAAAACAACATAGTTTATAGCTTGCCCAATCTTGCTCACAATGAATTTTTGTCTAGGAAGCAAAAAATTCATATTGGGGTTGAAAATAAATCCAGCACATCACTTTGAAATTAAACTAAAGAATAGCCAAGGTCCAAGAACAAAAACTCAATACAATTAGTGAATTAAATTGAGCATAAATTAAACTGAAATTTAGAGAGAAAAAAAAGAGAAATAAAAGGAGAGAGGCAAAAAATGGCTTACCTAAAGTTTTATTCAATGTACTGTACATAGACAAACTAAAAGATTTTAATGTATGCAAGTTTTCCAGGATGTAGACATCACCTCAGTTGGAGACAATCTCATTTCAACTTTGGTGGACATTATCCAAAACTTTTTCTCATTTATTTATATTTCTAGAAATCTAATTTGTAAGCCCATAATGTGATTAGACTTGCAACAAACTAATTTACTTTGGATTTCGGTTATGCAACATTTGGTTTAGAAAGAAAAAAACAACATAGTTTATAGCTTGCCCAATCTTGCTCACAATGAATTTTTGTCTAGGAAGCAAAAAATTCATATTGGGGTTGAAAATAAATCCAGCACATCACTTTGAAATTAAACTAAAGAATAGCCAAGGTCCAAGAACAAAAACTCAATACAATTAGTGAATTAAATTGAGCATAAATTAAACTGAAATTTAGAGAGAAAAAAAAGAGAAATAAAAGGAGAGAGGCAAAAAATGGCTTACCTAAAGTTTTATTCAATGTACTGTACATAGACAAACTAAAAGATTTACTGTAGTGTACTAAATCATACATACAATAAGGCATGAAGTGAACATATACCAAGGAACCCCATAATGCACAACCTAAGGATTCACATAGTGCTTCAAAGCAAAATAGGTCTAAATTGGTGACTAGTCAAAGGATCAAAACATAAAGAAATGACACAAAACTTTCAAACTGAAAAAGACATGATCATTCATAACAATCACAAGTAAAGACACCAGTTTCATAATTTCCAACATTAACTCCTAAAGAATGTCAGAAAGACCGACTATGATTTAAAATATAGCTAAGGAACATGTAAGGTGTTGAATTCAAGTACACAAATACTTGTTTGTTACTGTATGGGATCTCTCTACTACATTTCATTCTCGTCATTTGCATGTCTAAATATCTAATCGTTGTATTTAATTTAACCCATATATTTGACCAAATTAAACTTTGAATAAAATTTCATCATATCCAAAATTTACCAAAGCTTACTAAGCTATTACACCCAATTCTCTCATGTGTGTTGTTTGTATTGTTCAGTTAGGAGTCCAAAGAAGTTGCCAACAAAAAACCTATCAGATTTATCCAATCAGATTAATGATAACATGCTACAATTCTCTCATATATACCTCACCTGTCTATATAACTAATGAGCATATATCCAATCAGATTTATCCAAACTTTCATATAACTAATTAACATATATGTTTATCAACCAAACCCGTTATTCATTATCTATATATGTATAAAAGGTAATTTTGTCTTATCCAGTATCTAAGAATATTAAAGAGTTTTGACCAACATATGAGAATCAAAATCATAATACTTGAACAACATACAAAGTTTGATGTCCTAAAATGAAGGAAGGACAAGTTATACGATTTATGTCTTGACAGTTGTGATGTCAAAGTTCATCTGCATAACTTGTTTGAGATCCTCTTGCCACACACATGTTCCTTATAATATATAATCACAATTTGGGCATTGAAGCATGACGCGTGAATGGAGGTATATGAATGCTTATGGACATGCCAAGTGGCACAATTATTGATATAATGAAAATATCACAACTCAAATGTACATACACTCACCAGTAAATAGAAAGTCTAAAGAACACTGAATACTAAGTCACTATAACTAAGCTATTAATAATTGGATATTGAATACAGTTCAAAGTTATGGAGGAGGGAGGTTACTGACAGATAAAAATGAAAAATCAAAAGAAAAACCCACTAGTTTTCAACTAACATAATATTATCATGATGTTTGGTAGGGTGGAGAGTTTTACAATAATTTCATAAGGAATAAGATATTTTCAATGAGTTAGACAATTGACCATGGTTACATACTTATCAAAAGTGTAGATACTGATATGAAGAATGAACAAACATAAGTAACAGAAACCAAATGGGTTTTTGAGACCACTTAATAGAAAACAAGATACTAGATAGTATAAACATGCAAAGAGTTATGATTTTGATAGAGTTTGACACAGATCAGAACCTCCAACATATCTTTATTTATATTACAATTCAGAGTGGTGTTTTACTATTCATTGCTGACTGAGACAAAGTCAAATCGAAAGAATTAGAGATATAAAATGGTTAGGATTAAAAGTTAGGAAATGTATTGAATTTGAGGGTTGAAATTAATTTTCCATGATGGCATATTTGTAAATATAAAACATGTATAAGGGCAAAAATAATGAAAAACTTTTGAAAAAAGTTGGTGGAATGTACATGTGGCGGAAAGAGAAAATATTGTGTTTTGCTTTTAGCAAAATGAAAATTATCATAACTATCTACATCGTTATCAGATTTTGGTAAAGTTAATATCGTTGAAATGCATTTTTTAAGATCTTTCCAACAAAATCAATGATCAACACGAGTGCTAAAATTTAAAAAATATATATTCTATAATTAAAAAATATTTAAAGTATTTCACGTTTTTAATATTTTTCAAAGCAATGAGACAGGTCGATCATACCAAAAAAATGAGTCGGACATCTTAATGCACATTTAAACAAAAGCTCTAAACTTCATATTTTTGTGAATTCAAATATTGGGAGAGAACTCATTCTTAGCGTTTAAATTTTTTTCCCAACTGATTCAAATTTGACTGAGTCTAACTCTAAAATTTATAATATATATTTTTACCTTAAAGTATATAGTGAAAGAGGTGTTCAGTACAAAATATTTAGCAAAAATAAAATTATATGGAGTGCCAACGACACGGGGCATACTCTAGTATTATATACAAAAAAGAAAGTTGATTGATTGCAACAAGCATACCAAGATGGATCACACAAATACCAACCAATGAGAACATCAAAAACTGAAATCAAATAAATAAAAACATAAACTATTGATTAGAACCATCAAACCAGTATCATCAATCAAACAAGATGAACATCAACCAATTAAGATCCAGTGATGAGAAGGAGAACAATATGAAAACCCCACATTAAAAAAACAAAAATTGTACAACAACCTTAACAACTATTTGATATGAAACAAAGATGACCGAATGGATGGATGGATGGATGGATGGAGAGAAAGCAAACCTCTTGTTGTTATTATACCCAATTAGCTTAGACTGTGTAAAAGCTTTGCAATAACCAAATAATTAACAAAAGATGAAGGAAGATTTAATTAAACTAAAGAAGAATCTTATGAATTAAAGACGATCCACATTTTGTCGTCAACTCCAAGATAATCAAATACAAGGAAGACACTGATAGAAATACATGCTTTATGAATTGACCCAAAATATCCTAGAATTTATGCTCCATTTGGGTATTTGAAAAAATAAACAAAATGTGGAATACTTGAGAGTTGCGGCAAAAATTTTGTGAAATATTTCTTTACTCCTCAAAATATTATTTCTATCGATAGAGCAAAAAAAACCGACTTGCCATATCATCATTTAGCTCTTGCATTGTACACATTGATGGCAAGTCTGACGAAAAGCTTATGAACAGTACCCATAAGAATTTGACATGACAGTATAACAAATTATATGCAATAACAAATATGGAAACAAACACACTAACGATGTACTATCCCTACAAACTCTCTTCCTATAACTGAAACTGGACCCCTATATCGCAATGGACGATGGTATCTTTCAGTTTCTTAGTTAAAATAGGTGACGGTACTCTGCCTAAATAGTAGACACTGGTGATAAAAAAAGAGCATACTAAAAATTTGACTTCAAGACATAGAACTTTTCAATTTCGACACAAGGTACTTATACTTATTCGCTAAAAAGCACGATTTTTACTTTGTTGTATCCAGAAACATACCAATTATAATAGGATTTTTCCTGAATAGTTTTTTTTTTCGTTGATAAGAAAACGTAGTTATATTATAATAGGATATTTTATCCATTGATAATAGGATATTTCATCCATGATGTGAATTTTTTAAGACTAATAATTACACGTTCAAGACATAAGAAAAACATCATTTGGTGTGTTATTTAAAATTTCAAGATTTTTTTATCCATATTAATATGAGAATATCTTCTTTATAACTTTCTAATATGATTATAATAAGATAATATCTTAACCTTCCATATATTCGCTTTCCATACATAGAAATAGAAATAGAAAAAGATAGGCTAGAAACGACATTTCTTATGTCAATGACACCAAAGGGATATTAAATGAATGAAATTGGGGTATGGATGAAATATAATGAAATAGAGCCACTTTGAGGTTCCCTATGAAATGAGGCATGAAACGGAGCCACTATGAAGAAGTTTCGGGAGTTACGAAGGAAGTTTCGAGTTCATAGTGGTTATGGGTTGAGAATGGGAATTGAACTCTATGAAATGGAATTTCCTGCTGTTCCTCAGTAGCTCAGTGGTAGAATGGTCGGCTGTTAGGAGTCGGTAACTCGTTCACTGTCTTTGTTTCTATTGCATTCTATCTCATCATATCACATTTTGTTCTGCGATATTTGAGAATCACCGTCCATAAATATCTCTATGTAGATCCGAGATAATCCTTTGTTCCATAGCCCTGGGGCTATTTACAACTAGCCAATTAAGAATTATCAGATGTACTAGTATTAGCAGTGCATCAAAGATGCAGTCATCGATTTTCCCGAGAGACCACAATTACCGCGAGCAAACATATTAATGACGAGTAACACATTTTTGCTATGCTACTAATACTTGTACTTGCTTTGCTATTCAGCCCAAGCTTGGCTGAGGAAGAGTTGCGAGGAGTAAAACAAAAAAAAATGCGGATCGGTTTCATGTATACTCTAATTTTTAATTAATTAAATATTAATAATAAATAAATAAAAGTAAAACCATTCCATTTTTACAAAAGACCCACACCCAAGTTCCATAGCCTTAGGTCCGCTATTCCAATCATGATTTTCCTACCCCCAGACGGGGAGGTCTTTCCCTTTTGGGAAGGTTGTGGGCGAGGAGGGATTCGAACCCCCGACACCGTGGTTCGTAGCCACGTGCTCTAATCCTCTGAGCTATAAGCCCCACCCCGTCTCCACTGGATCTGTTCTCGGGAGTACCCTAAAAAAAGAACATTTCTTCTCCTCAGCCATTTTGAGTTAAGTTAAGAAGATGTGAAAACGCGTTTCTCTCTTCTCTATAAGAACGGTGCCTTCCGAGGTGTGAAGTGGGAGAGAAGGGATGTCATAATTGGGGTTTTGAATAAGACGACCCTTTCTTTTCATTTTGATTTTTTTTATATTGAATAAGTAATAAGAATGAAAGGTGTTAAGCTTTTTATCATTCTGGCGTCGAGCTATTTTTCCGCAGGACCTCCCATATAGTATCGTCACCACAGTAGAGTTTAACCACCAAGTTTGGGATGGATTGGTGTGGTTCCTCTATGCTTAGGACACCAAAATATCGAACCATGAACGAAGAAAGGCATGAGAGAAAAAAATATTGGCTAGTGATTGTGAGGCCCAAAATTCTTGACTGGAGGGGACGCCAAAAGCCTCTGCCCTTCCATCCCTTGGATAGATAGAGAGGGAGGGCAGAGCTTTTGGTTTTTTCATGTTGTCAAAGAGTTGAACAATGAAAATAGATGGCGAGTGCTTGATCGAATTGATCGGGTCATGTAGGAACAAGGTTCAAGTCTAGCGGTCTGTTAGGATGCCTCAGCTGCATACATTACTACACTTCCACTTGACACCTATCGTAATAATAAACGGCTCGTCTCGCCGTGACCTTCTTTTGGATTCTCAAAACTTTTGTCCCTCCATCCCCGCCGGGGCAGAGAACCCGTCGTTGTCCCGGCTGTGCTACCGGAGGCTCTGGGGAAGTCGGAATAGTAAAACACTCATCTTGGGGTGGGCTTACTACTTAGATGCTTTTAGCAGTTATCCACTCCGCACTTGGCTACCCAGCATTTACTGTGGGCACGATAACTAGTACACCAAAGGTGCGTCCTTCTCGGTCCTCTCGTACTAGGGAAAGGTCATCTCAATGCTCTAACGCCCACACCGGATATGGACCGAACTGTCTCACGACATTTTGAACCCAGCTCGCGTACCGATTTAATGGATGAACAGCCCAACCCTTGGAACATACTACAGCCCCAGGTGGAGAAGAGCTGACATTGAGGTGCCAAACCTTCCATCGATGTGAACTCTTGGGGAAGATCATCATGTTATCCCTAGAATAACTTTTATCCGTTGAGCGACGACCCTTCCACTCGACACCGTCAGATAACTAAGGTCGACTTTCATCCCTGCTCGACGGGTGGGTCTTGTAGTCAAGCTCCCTCCTGCCTTTGCACTCGAGGGCCAATCTCCGTCCGGCCAGAGGAAACCTTTGCATGCCTTCGTTACCTTTGCATGCCTTCGTTACCTTTTGGGCCAAAGCCAATCCCAGGGAACAGTAAAGCTTCATAGGGTCTTTCTGTCCAAGTACAGATAGTTTGCATCTTCACAGACATGTCTATTTCACCGAGCCTTTCTCCGAGACAGTGCTCAGATCGTTACGCCTTTCGTGCGGGTCGGAACTTACCCAACAAGGAATTTCGCTACCTTAGGACTATTATAGTTACGACCGTCGTTCACC
The DNA here is from genome assembly GCA_963556465.1 of Berberis vulgaris. NCBI lineage: Eukaryota > Viridiplantae > Streptophyta > Magnoliopsida > Ranunculales > Berberidaceae > Berberis > Berberis vulgaris. Next base: position 49,493,082 of record OY747132.1, read on the forward strand.
GGGGCTTTGATCGTCGGCTCTCCTGTCATCAAGTCACCGACTTCCTTGACCTTCTGGCACTTGGCAAGCGTCAGCCCCCATACATGGTCTTACGACTTTGCAGAAACCTGTGTTTTTGGTAAACAATTGCCCAGGCCTGGTCACTACGACCCCCTTTGTGAGGAAGCACCCCTTCTCCCGAAATTATGGGGCCATTTTGCCGAGTTCCTTAGAGGGAGTTGTCTCGTGCCCCTTAGGTATTTTCTACCTACCCATCTGTGTCGATTTTGGGTACAGGTACCCCTTTGTTGAAGGTCATTCGAGCTTTTCCTGGGAGTATGGCATGGGTTACTTCAGCACCTGGTACTTGGACATTGGCTCGAGGCATTTTTTTCTACCCCTTTTTATCCTAAAAAGCAGGGTCATCTTGCATCCTTGAACCGATAACCATCTTTCGGCTAACCTAGCCTCCTCCGTCTCTCGGGACCAACAAGTGGTAGTACATGAATATTCACCTGTTGTCCATCAACTACGCCTTTCGGCTTGATCTTAGGCCCTGACTCACCCTTCGTGGACGAACCTTGCGAAAGAACCCTTAGGTTTTCAGGGCATTGGATTCTCACCATTGTTTTCGTTACTCAAGTCGACATTCTCACTTCGTCCACACCTGCTCGCGCGAGTGCTTCCCTCTCAGGCGGAACGCTCCCCTACCGATGCATTTTTACATCCCACAGCTTCGGCAGATCGCTGAGCCTCGTTCATCTTTGGCGCAAGAGTGTTCGATCAGTGAGCTATTATGCACTCTTTCAAGGATGGTTGCTTCTAGGCAAACCTCCTGGTTGTCTCTGGACCCCTACCTCCTTTATCACTAAGCGGTCATTTAGGGGCCTTAGCTGATGATCCGGGCTGCTTCCCTCTCGACGATGAAGTTTATCCTCCATCGTCTCACTGGCCGATCTTAACCCCTGTTGGGGTCATATCTAGTATTCAGTGTTTTACCCCTAGATGTACAGTCAACTGCTGCGCCTCAATGCATTTCAGGGATAACCAACTAGCTCTGGGTTGGAGTGGAATTTCACCCCTAACCACAACTCATCCACTGATTTTTCAACACCAGTGGCTTCGTACCACCACTTAGTTTCACCCAAGCTTCATCCTGGTCATGGATAGATCACCCAGGTTCGGATCCATAAGCAGTGACAATTGCCCTATGAAGACTCATTTTCGTTACGACTCTGGTGGGTTCCCTTAACCAAGCCATTGTCTATGAGTTGTCGACTCATTCTTCAACAGGCACGCGATTAGAGCCCAGGCTCCTCCCACTGCTTGGGAGCTTACGGTTTCATGTTCTATTTCACTCCCTGATGGGGTTCTTTTCACCTTTCCCTCTACTTCGCTATCGGTCACCCAGGAGTATTTAGCCTTGCAAGGTGGTCCTTGCTGATTCACACGGGATTCCACATGCCCCATGCTACTCGGGTCAAAGCATAAGCTAGTGATGCTTTCGGCTACTAGACTCTCGCCATCTAGGGTGCAGTACTCCACCATTTTTCCTAGCAGCACAATGCTTGTATTGCTCTCCCACAACCCCATTTTCACGGTTTAGGCTGCTCCCATTTCGCTCGCCACAACTCCGAGAATCAATTTTGCTTTCTTCTCCTCTGGCTACTAAGATGTTTCAGTTCGCCAGGTTGTCTCTTGCCTGCCCATGGATTCAGCGGCAGTTCAAAAGGTTGACCTATTCGGGAATCTCCGGATCTATGCTTATTTTCAACTCCCCGAAGCATTCCATCGCTTGTTATGCCCTTCCTCGTCTCTAGGTGCCTAGGTATCCACCGTAAGCCTTTCCTCGTTTGAACCTCGCCATTAATTTTAAGGCTATGCCATCCTAAGGTGTTGCTAAATGGAAGGATCTTATCAACGTCCATGAATGAAAAATCATAAATCGAACTGCTCTATACCTTTGTATCAGCTAAGTTCACAAACTGGTGATAAGCGGACTCGAACCGCTGACATCTGGGTAAACCACCACCTCTCAAGCCTCCTCACTGATTCTACCATAGAAGCCAACGATCAAAATCGCAAAAGGTGCTGAGTTGGAATCCCATTTTAAAGATTTTTTATGTTTCGAAGAATCCAACTACAAGAGAACTAGGAAGGGAGAGCTTTACCCCCTTTTCTGCCCGACTCTTTGGTCTTAAGAATGCTGGTTTTAAGAATGAGTGAATGCCCTTCTCCAACCTTTATTGCCCAACCATAGAGCGGATAACTAATGTTCCACTTATTGAATAGGGTTCTATGGTCGATCCGTGACCCCTGGATGCCGAAGGCGCCCTTGGGGGTGATCTCATAATTCCTACGGGGTGGAGACGATGGGGTTGGTCCATGGATTTTCCTTCCTTTTAATTTGCCGCATTTCGCTCAAAGGGTTGAAGGAAGATAGTGCATCTGTTGTTCACAAGGGCCAACTTGATCCTCTTCCCTAGGGATCCCAGATGAGGGAACCCTAGGAGAGCCGCCGACTCCAACTATCGTCCATGTACGATCCATACTAGATCTGACCAACTGCCCATCCTACCTCCTCTACGTTCTTGACAGCCCATCTTTGTCTCAGTAGAGTCTTTCAGTGGCATGTTTTGGTTCTCTTTCTCATTACTTAGAAAAAGTGAGCCACCGGTTTAGATATAAGATACTATCATTACCGCCTGGACATTTAGACATCCAACCCATAATCGCAATGACCCAATTGCAAGAGCAAAGCTCTACCAACTGAGCTATATCCCCCCGAGCCAAGTAGGGCATGCATGAAGGAGTCAAGTGCTTCTTCTATTCTTTTCCCTGGCACAGCTGGGCCATCCTGGACTTGAACCAGAGACCTCGTTCGTTAAGTAAATCATCGCACCTACAATCAACCAATTGGGAGAAAATTAATAGATTTTTTTTGGTAGCGATTCATCTCTCCCGAACGCAACATACAACTCTCCGTTGTACTGCGCTCTCCAAGTGTTCTTGTTCTTCCCTTCTTCTTTGTCATGGCAAGTCTTTGTGAAATAACTTCGATGGGAAGAAAAAAGAAGGCGTTAAGAGACCCTCCTGGCCCAACCCTAGGAACTCTAGGATCCTTTTTCAAACCTGCTTCCATTTCGAATCAAGAAATAGAAAAATAGACACATCCCATTGCACTGATCGGGGGCGTTCATAGTAACTGAGGGGTCGAAGACCAAGAAGCGAGTTATTTATACAAAGCATTCTTCTTATGGCTAGATCCAATCTCCTGGTCTCAGCGGAAAGAAAAAAGAATTTCACGTTCTTCCTTTTGGGAAGGGAGGATTGGGGAAATCCTATTGATTTCAACTTTCTCCAAACCTCCAGGAAAACATGAAAATAAAAGCTCAAATGGTACGACCCCTCTGTCACCCCTTTCATTTAGGGGCGATCTCGTAGTTCTTGGTCTGTGAAGATGCGTTGTTAGGTGCTCCATTTTATTTTCCCATTGAGGCCAAACCTAAACCTATGCTCGAGAGATAGTTGTCCAGACACTAATAAGGGATGTATGGATTCTCGAGAAGAGAGGAGCCCTAGTGATCCCCCCAGACCGCCCGGATCCCACGAGTGAATAGAAAGTTAGATCAACATTGGATCTCACCTGAATAGCCCCATCTATCCTCCTGAGGAGAAGTTTGGTTTCAAACTCCGGGTATGCCATGCTAATGTGCCTTGGATGATCCACCTCTCCGAGTCAGGCGCTGATGAGCACATTGAACTATCCATGTGGTAGAAAGCCCTCAAAGCCGAGGCACAACGATGCAATTATCCGGGGCGTGCTATACCACTAAGCTAATAGCTCGGCGTGCGAGCCTCCCACTAGGGGCCCACTATGTCAAAAACGAGATAAACCCCATCCCTTTATTTCCTTTTTGCGCCCCCATGTCCCTTCTGTATGGCGGAATGGGGGCGCAAAGCAAAAAAGGGATCCTATCAACTTGTTCTGACCTAGGATAATAAGCTCATGAGCTTGGTCTTACTTCACCATCGAGAAACGAAAGAAGACTTCCATCTCCGAGCTTAGCTCAGACGTAGCTCGCTTCTTTTTGGGTGTGAAGTAGTTTCAAACCAAAATACCTAACATGCATTAGCTCTCCCTGAAAATGAGGTGATCCAGCCGCACCTTCCAGTATGGCTACCTTGTTACGACTTCACTCCAGTCACTAGCCATGCCTTCAGCATCCCCCTCCTTGTGGTTAAGGTAACGACTTCGGGCATGGTTAGCTCCCATGGTGTGACGAGCGGTATGTACAAGGTTCGGGAACGAATTCACTGCCGTATGGTTAACCGACGATTACTAGCGATTTTGGCTTCATGCAGGTGAGTTGCAGCCTGCAATCCGAACTTAGGACGGGTTTTTGGGGTTAGCTCACCCTCGCGGGATCGCGACCCTTTGTCCTGGCCATTGTAGCACGTGTGTCACCCAGGGCATAAGCGGCATGATTACTTGATGTCATCCTCACCTTCCTTCGGCTTATCACCAGCAGTTTGTTCAGGGTTCCAAACTCAACGGTGGCAACTAAAAACAAGGTTTGCGCTCGTTGTCTATGAAGAGCGGATTGAATTGTATTACTGTCTATAATGGATTTCTTCTGTGTAATACTAATTGATAGGGCCTCGTTGGTAAGTGCTACAAGATCTCGTGCACTGGACACCATGGTTATGGACCCGAATCTATTAGCATGGAACATTTCTTTTCCAAGTGAAATCCCTTAGTAAATGAAAGAGTGAAAAAGTGTTTTCATTGTTGTGGAATAAGAACCCTTTGTACCGTAATGCATGTATTTAATTTATTTGGAGCTATTAGAGCGGGATCCACTTTTTTGGGAATATGAGTTGAAGCAATAACTAGAATATTTCTAGTGGAGAAGCTTTCACAATCCTCACAATCCCCGGAGAGATGGTTCACTAATAGACTGAGGGATAAGTTATTTTACTCATTCACAGACAGATCATGAATGTTTGGAATCCATATTATGCAAGGAGACATTAATTTTGCTAATTCGAGTTGAAAGGTGATATCAAATAGATCTATTTTCGGCATCATTTCCCTATCTATAGTTATCTCACTCATCAAAGTTAGCAGCTCCTTTTCAATATCAATATCAAGGTCAAGGTCATCATCATTACTATCATAAAAATCGCCATCATCATCTTCAAAATCGCTCTCTTCATAAAAATAACCTTGAGGCTTGTCATCCAGGAACTTGTTCATAAATACCATAATGAAAGGAACGTAGGAGTTTGTTGCTAGGTATTTGACCAAATAGGATCGTCAAGTTCCTACAGAACCTATCACTAAAATACCCCTAGAGGGGGATAGGGCTAATCAGAGCAAAAAGGGTTTTCCATGAGATGGGAAATTAAAACTATTAGCCCCACACGAGGTTTGTGAATGTGAATAAGTGATTGTCTGATAATGAGCAAGGAATATTCGCTTTTCTGCTAACCATGATCTATTGAACTCATAAATCATTAGACGCTTTTTATGAATGTCAACTAAGTATCGTAAATAAACGGATCCTTGTTGTTCAATCATTTGATAACTAGAGTCATTCTTTGATAAATGATCACTATGAGTCAGACTCAATAGAATTTTATCAATCATTTCTTCCTTCATTAAGGTGGAAAACTGAACCAAGAATTATCTTTCTTCATCATCAATCAAATCACTGTTTGCGAACCAGGATTCGATTTTATCATCAATCCAAGCACCGTTCAAGTTTTTTTCTTTTTCTTATCAATGAATATATCTCTTTAATTGTACAACTTAGATGTCTCATAATTCTCGAAAAATTTATTCGATTGA